>MU628596.1:0-55539 GCA_025688805.1 Aspergillus egyptiacus | reverse complement strand
GTGTGATGGTAGCTGGGTCTGCTGCGCCATTTCCTCATGTTTAAGGTGCTCTGCACGTCTACTTTTTTTTGGTTCGTTCATTTAGCGCTTGTGTTTTATTTCAAGAGATAGACGTGTCCTATGGACCAGTATAGATTGTTATCCTTTATGATGAGTTACTCAGAATCTGGAATATTCTGTTCATATCAATTTTATGGTGTTTGCCCCCATATAAAGTTATACCTCCGTACACATGGTGCCAGATATTGCCACTAAACTTCAGCAGCTTGTAAATACAGCACGGATCCCAGGGCTTGATTTTACATCTAACTTATCTCCGCATCCCGGGAGAGGTATTGTTGTCGATTCTGCGCAATCGAGATGTGCACCTAGACAATCCTTAGTGTCCCACGCAACAGCCACTGCATTGAGATTCAACCCCTGTATGAGGGTTATGTCCATGACCACTGTGTTATGATAAGATAAGCCTGATTATGGATCATCATATTCACTAGGAAGGGTTTGGCTGGCTCACAGTCCCTGTGTCAGTATTCCTAAGATTTAAAGAGATGCCTTGCATCTCATCCTTGGTTCATCAAGAGATCTACCCGGAAGCAAAGGCACTTCAGGTTTCAATTGTATCCTCCCATCATGATATTACTTCCCCCACAGCTCATGTATTCACATCATCTTGCATTGCTCACTCCTTACACCAGACATCCCCATACTATACGAAATTAAATGCCCAGGCACGTCTTCCCCATCTACAACCTCCCTCGTGAGCTCGTGCTCTGCTTGTGCTCTGCTCGTGCTCATGATTCTAGACTAGAGGCTTTCCATACCCACGACCTGGCTCGGCTATTGTTTTCTGAGCCTTCCAATACGGCCATTCAAATCGCCAACCATTCCTGTCCAACGGCCCATCGACGTCGAAAAAGATACGTATTTATTCACATCCGAGCATAGCCAGGTAAAAAGTATGCCTACCTTCTTGAGGACATTCACCCAATGATCAAAGCACCCCGAGTATAGATACCTGCAGGCTACAAAAAAGGCCAAAAACATACAACAGCTGGGATTCGCATGTAGTCACCCACCATACTACTAACCAGCCGGCGTGTGGCTTAAGTACGGCTGAGCGGACGGGAAGCCCTGTTCTCCACACCCTGTGGTCGTATGTACTGATGATAGATATTACTGGGTATATGAGTAGTCAGTGCCTCAAACAGCATTTCAGCATCGAGTTAGCCAAAGTGCGTACGTAGACTGATATATCTTAGACCGATCCCGGATGACAGATAGCAGGCAAATAGTGTAAGGGCAATAAGGTAGTGGCGGATCGAAAGGCCTCCTGCAGCAAAAGACGCCAATCTACCAGGAGTCTGAGCTGGAACCTACTGGAAGACTCGTATGACTGCCCCTTCTGCTCTGCATATTATACACTACAGTGTCGACAAGGAGCTGCAGCTGCCGTTAAAATCTGAGACATCGTCACAGGAACTGAGGAACTGAGGATGAAGCAACCTGTGCAGCTGTGTGTCGGGTTTCTGCCTTCTCTACACCTATGAAACGACCCTAAACAGACCAAGAGAGTGTTAGAGCTGCGACCCTCCCAGTTGAGCAGGATCGAAAAAGAGTCCCGGAATACTGGCGAAGCCGGTGGCGGTTCTTGAATTGATAACATGTTGACATAACCCATTGCAAAAGGAAGTCTGGAGTTTCACAGTTCTGCTTGCTTCCAGCAGTGAAGAAGCCAATCCTGGTATGAATGAATGACTATGGCTCATCAGATTCCAGTGCCCTTGTGTGGTTCCAGGGGGGATACCTAGGTAGACAAAGGACGGCATGTCCATCTCCATCGTTCCAATGCATGGTCATGACGTCTTCCAGGGTTTTAAGGGATCCAGATTGGGCGCAGTGAGCGAAAAGGAAAAAACAAAAAAGAATGCATCATCCGTGAATCGAACACGGGCCTCGTCGATGGCAACGACGAATTCTACCACTAGACCAATGATGCTACTCATATATTAAACTGTTTATTATTTGACATCATAAAAGAGGCATAATTGGGCCTACAGATTCAGCCCTTCTTCCGAGGCAGGGCAGCCATGGTTCTCTCATACATTGCCTCGCTTCATAATGATTAAAAGATTGCATATATCATTTAAGGTGCTGTGCAATTAATTTGTACTCCAGGTCTGAAATAATACATTTTGATGTGGTTTGATTCGCCTTCACTTTAGAACGAGCAGCTCAAAGATATATATTTCTTGTACCTAACCCCGAGAATGAAACAATCTCCACCATAGAACAAATACTACACTGCTTGAGCAAGTTAGAACAGGTACTTAATTGTCTATATCCAGTCCCCATAATCTTTTTAATACTACGACAGTATAGACCCTCTTGCTAGAAATTCAGCATGCGAGGCCAATCCTCTCCTGTCCTGCATCCTGTTGCTGACGAGACCTTCCACCGGCTGCCACTCATGACGCTAGAAGCATAGCTAGCACCTTTCTTCTGCCACAGGGTGGTTACCATTTTGTCACCGTTTCTGTATATTCGCAAGATAGGAGTTTAGTAATCTGCGAATAAACCTGATTAGTTCCAGGTTCTGCTGTTCTGTTTTGTCTCTATTGCTCGGTGTAGATCTGTATGGTAGACTATACAGTAAGATTTAGGACTTTTAGGTCTAAGGATCGATAGTATTTATAATATTATTAGTAGTACTGTTACTACTAGTATCTTTCTGATATTTATAAAGTAAATACAGGAGCCTAATGACCAGAATCTAGACTTATATAGACCCCCGCCGTATTACTGCGGCAGGATTATCAACCCTACAATAGAGAAGCTCTACAGCACCACACACACACACACACACACACACACACAAGTTAATTATATAATGCAGTTTGCCATACTGCACTAGTCCACTTGTTAAGAACCGTAAAAAACATGGAGAATATAAAAGTGATCTAAAGCCGACAACAAGCATCCGACGAAGCCTGCAGACTCTCCCCACCCACCAGCACACTACGATTCCTCTCCTGCGTGGAAACCGCCACATCGAGGCCCGGGTTCCCGGTGAAGAAGTTCACCGGCTTCAGCCCCACCGTCATCTTCTCCGACGGCATGACCGGCCAGTCCTCGATGCGGGGGTTATGCGTCGAGCCGAACGTATGCCAGACGACGATATCCTCGTTCCGGACGGAGGTGTTGCTGGCCGGGTCGTTCCTGCGGCGGAGAATCCCCGAATGGATGCCGTCCCCGCCGCTCGATTGCATCGTGTACCGGCCCGACGGGAAGAGCTCGTCGTCGTCGTAGCGGGTGACCCAGACGGCGTGGGTGGTGTACTCGGAGCGCTGGGCGTGGTAGGAGTCCGGGTGCGCGAGGAGCAGCTGGCTGTAGGAGGGATGGAGCTTGAATCCGACGGGGGTGCCGGTGATGGGGTTGATTTGGGCCTCGTTGATAATTTTGAAGGTGCGGTTTTTCGTGAAGTCTAGGTCGAGCCCGGCTTCGTTGGTGATGATGGTGGAGGTGGTCGTGTAGCCGACGCTGAAGGGGTTGTGGGTGGAGGGGTCGTTGACGGGCATTGGGTGGGATTCTTCAACCTGGAGGGAGTTGGAGTTGCCGTCGATGGCGGGGTCCATGCGCAGGCAGAAGAGGTGCTGGTGGTATGGCGCGAGGACGCCGGGGGCGACGACGGTTCCGTAGGGGACTTTGTCGCCGAGGTTGATGGGGCAGGTTGAGAGGATGCCGGTGGCGCGGACCTCGTAGTGGATGGATGCGTCCTGGCCGAAGTGGAATGCGAAGATGTACTCGTAGTTGCTGACGGTGATGATCGTCTGGAGGACCAGGATGCGGGAGCGCGTCACCACGGCGTTCTGGGTGCGGAAGTTGGTGTGTTTCCACAGGATGCCGTCGTCTTGTTCATGGCAGCAGACCACATTGGGGAGCTTCAGCGGCTCCCCGGATGAGGTGCTATGCCACCCGTCGAAGTACTTGATCAGCCCTAAGCAGTCGCAGCCGAGACGGAGGTTATTGGCGTTGACGCCAGCTCCGTCGTTGCCCAGGTCAAACGCTGCCTTGCGGGGGTACGGGGTTCGTGGGTCACCGTAGGGCACAAACATCTCTGCGAGGGACAGGCGATAGAAGACACTGCGGCCGTCGTAGCGGACATCATGTAAGGTAAGGCCTTCGCGGTAGTTGAAACCCACGCGCATGGTCCACTTTTCCCAGGACAAGTGGTTGCCGTTGACGCTGAAGGACGGACCCTCGGGCTGGACGACCTGGTAGGGCTTGGTGGTGTTGCGCGGTGGCGGCCGCAAGCTCGGATGGTACTCGCTCTCAGCCGTCGAATGGATTCTGTTATGATCGAATGGCTGGACCTGCTCACTGATCCGCTCGTTCTCGGACGAGGGCAGGTAGTAGACTTTAGTGACCGTCAGTTGCTCCGACACTTCTGCGCACAGATGCAGAGGATACGCGTAGTAGTTGGCATCGGGGTGGTCCAGGAGGCGCATGTAGAACCAGCACTATCCGAAGCATTAGATATGATACGCGTAGTGTGTAAAGATAGAATAAATACTCACCTGCGTTACGCGTTGCGACATATCATTCATGCCGTCCGTCGCATAGGTCCACGGCTCGACAATGACGGTAGCATTCTCCGGCAGCTTCAGCTTCTTGATCTCCTCCTGCACCCTTGCATCGGCCAAGCAAGCCTTTTCGGCCAGTACCATGTAATCAGGGTCGACGTGGGAATGCTTTCCGACGAGATGCTCGTCCTGGGTCATTTCTTGCCGGCCCAGGTCCACCAGGAGTTCAATCAGCTTGTTCGCACCCTCGCCATCGCGAAGGACGACTTGTACCCTGGCAATGCGCGCTGGACGAGTGGTTGCTGGCAGTCCGAGGTGTTCCTTCTCGAGAAAGGGCAGCATTTCGCTCTTCAGCGGTTCCTTGAGAGTAATGAACCGGAAAGCCGGCGTCTGCCCGGGGAAATGGGCGCAAACGATAGCCGCAGCCTGAGAAAAGAAAAGTCAGCACTCATCTGCATTCAGCGTCACAAGAAGTCGTACCTTGGAAATCTCTCCGGGAGTTAGAGGATCGAACGGGTGTACAGAAGCAGTCATTTTGAGGGCTAGACGACAATCGAAACCAGTAAATTATCCCGCGTCTTGAAATTGATAACAAAGAGAAGAAGTAATAGCTATGGCGGTCGAAATACAAACGCCCCTTTATATACCGAAGCAGACAGTCGAGCAAATGTGCCCTTGCGATAACAGCGGTGCAGCTCCATGTTGCCGAGTTGGAGACCAGAAGGAAGCCCACGGAGGCGCGATCGCTAAGGTTAAGAATAAGCGGCCAGCGGCTGGGAGCATCTGCTAAGGTTAATTATAGCCGGTATCGAGATCATCCTCATGCAGAGCTCCACTTTTCTGTTGGAGTACAGACTCCAGAGGCCCTTTGTCTGAACCAGTTATACAGCCCGAGACGACCAGCGCAGCCTCGACCCTGAGCCCCTCTTCTTGTTTGCGCCGAATCGCCGACGAGGCGGAGCATCTGGCCAGTTAGACAGGCTCGGTACCAGGCCCAGACGTTTCCTCTGTGGTAAAGTGCCAAGTGGCCTGATATTGCTGGGATTGGATCCTTGATGGGAGACCAGGATCGCCATCTGGGCCACTTCCATGCGGGGCTCGCACTTGGCAGCAGTTGGAGATACACGAGATACAGGGACCTTGGCCGTGATTGGCCTTGGACATGGGAGAGCAGGATAACGGTCTGCTAGAGCCTGCCAGAGATAAGTAATAGCATCCTCTTTCACAGTGGAAGAATGTCCCGCGATTGCAAGCCAATCCAAGTTATTCATTGATTGATCCATTCTCCTGCCCACAGACGGCAAGATGGATGCTTCGTCTACACTGGTATCCGGAGACGTGACAGTCGACGAAGTCGTCTCTCTAACGCAGACCCTGATCCGAATCGACTCCTCAAACCCTGGGTCCGGATCAGGCAGCGCTCCCGGAGAGACAGCCATTGCCCGGTATATCACCGCCTGGCTGCAGCATCGAGACATCGAATGCCACTGGATCGAGGAAACACCCGGTCGCCCGTCCGTCGTCGGCATCGTACGCGGGTCTGGCGGGGGCAAGAGCCTCATGTTCAACGGCCACACCGACACCGTCACCCTGCAAGGGTACGAAGGGGATCCCCTGAGCGGATGCATGGCCGACGGGAGGATCTACGGCCGCGGGTCGGCCGATATGAAGAGCGGCCTGGCGGCCTCCATGATCGCGCTCGCGCGTGCGAAGAGCCTGCACTTACGAGGCGATGTGATTCTCGCCGCCGTGGCCGACGAGGAATGCGACAGTATCGGCACCGAGCAGGTGCTGCGGGCCGGGTGGCGAGCGGACGCCGCGATTGTCGCCGAGCCGACGGACTTTTCCATCATCAACGCCCACAAGGGGTATGCGTTGTTCGAGGTCGATATCCATGGCGTCGCGGCGCACGGGTCGCGCCCTGATCTCGGGGTCGATGCGATCTGTAAAGCCGGATACTTCCTCGTTGAGCTGGATCGCTATGCGCAACGGCTTCAGGAGCGGGCGCCCGCCGATGCGAAGATCGAGGCCCCCAACGTCCACGCCGGGGTCATCAGGGGCGGCGCAGAGATCAACTCCTACCCGGCGCGATGTACCGTCTCGATTGAGCGGCGGACTGTCGCGGGGGAGACATGCGACCTGGTCCGAGGGGAAATCCTGGCGATTCTCGAGAAGCTGGCGTCGACTGTGCCGGATTTCGCATTCGATCTCCGGACGACTTCTCATCGGGCACCGCACTTTATTGCGCCTGATCATCCGTTTGTTAATCTGGTTGTCGAGCACGCTGTCAAAACCACGGGCATCACTCCGTCTATCCGGAGTGAAACGTACTGGACCGACATGGCGTTGCTGGCGGAGGCGGGGACTCCGGGGGTGATCTGGGGGCCTAAGGGCGATGGACTGCATTCCAAGACTGAGTCTGTTGAGATTGAATCCATCCGTCAGCTTGCGGACTCGTTTGTGGCGATTGTATCGAGTTTCTGTCAGGAAGCCGGCCATAAGACTGGTTCTCTATGATCCTTCCAGCCGACATATATGGACGTCTATTAGTATACAAGTAACGTTCTTTGCAAGGTTAGGGAAATATTAAGATTGCGGAACATGACCTGTACCTCCTTAGAAGATGGAGAGTGCAAGCGAGAGCTTCCTCAGAGTCCTGTAGCACATAGCCCGGGTAAGGTGGAATATACAGTGCCTGATATATGCCTCCTACATACAGACCAACCATTACAGGACGTCCTAATCCAGCTGGGAAACGGAAAGCATGTAAAATGATCGAACAATACCAAAATCGCAAATACCCCCTCGCATCAACAGGCTATCTCCCACATACGCTGGACAGTCTCATGGAGAAACCCTCGGCGGCAAATCATTGTAAGTCTGATCTCAGTAAGCATCCTATCAATAAAACCCATAGTACTAAGCAGAAACACATACCGGCTGCTTCGGCGGTGCATCAATATGCGCCCACATCCGATACTGCATGTGATCGGCCGGGGTGAGTCGAGTGCTGTACCCCTTACCGTCCTTGCAGTCGTACAGGAAGTTCATCGGGAACAGGGGGTTGAACGGCGCCGCGTCCTGGATGGCCTGGATCTCATCCTTCGACAGCCGGACAGTAACGGCGTCGTTCATCGCTTTGACCTGGTCGATGGTCTGGACGCCGACGATGGGGATCACGTATGTGGATTGGTGGTAGAGGTATGCGAGGGCCTTTTTGAGGAGAGTCAGCGTACTGATTCGGTGATATAATAGATACCCGGTAATTGACTTCTGTATGGTCCGGGTAGCAGGAGAGTGACATACAACAGCCTGCACAGTCGTCCGCTTCGCATCCGCAACCTTCTCCAAAGCTTCCGACACCGCAAGCTCGCGCTCGCCAATCTCATAGAAGCTCTTCTGTCCGGCCAGCTTCTCCTCCCGCTCGCGACGCTGTGCGACAGAAAGAAGTAGGCCCCCGCCCAGGGCAGCCCAGGGCACGATCGCCATCCCTTGGTCTTCGCACATGGGGATGATCTCGGCTTCCATGTCGCGGAACGCGGCGTTCCATTTCCCCTGGTATATCGAGAACGGGGTGAGGCCGTTCTTGCGTGCGACTGGTCGAGGTCAGGGTTTAATTAATGCGTGAGTGTGCCTGAGGGAGGAAGGGAGGGAGGGAGAGAGGGAGAGAGGGCGTACATTCGTTCGCCTTGACAACCACCCAGGCAGGCGTATCCGACACCCCAAGGTACAGGACCTGCTTAGCGACGACATACGAATGTAAGTGGATCATGAGTTCTTCCACCGAGGTCGCGAAATCCCACCTAGTGGCCTCATTAACATACCTTCCCCCCCCCAAGAAGGACGAGTATCAAGAAGAAGAACTCACCAATGCACATAAAGCACATCAATATACTCCGTCCTCAACTTCCTCAAGCTATCCCTCACGGAAAGAAACATACTCTTCGCTGAGTTCCCCGCAAAGTTACTCTGCAGCGGCTCCCTCGCCCGGTTGTGGCCGCGATACCCGGACGAGAACTTCGTCGCGACGACCATCTGGTCCCGGAGGCCGCGCTCGTGCATCCAGGCGCCGATGTGGGCTTCGGACTTCTCGTCGTTGTAGACATTGGCCGTGTCGATGAAGTTGCCGCCCTGGGCGTAGAACTCGTCCAGGAGCGCAAAGGGGTCGACGCTGGTGCCGAAGAGCTCGCTCCATTCGTTGCCGAGGCTGATTCCGCCCAGGCAGAGGGGGGAGACTTTGACGGAGGCCGTTGGGGAGAGGATGCGGTGGTGGGCGAGGGGAGATGTGGGCTTGGGGGGTGGTTGGAAGAGGGACATTTCTGGGCTACCAGTGAGATAGTGATTAGGTTTTGTTGCTGTGATTGTCAAGTCCTGGAACAGCTGGGGATAGACTGCATTTATATAGGTGATGTTGGTTGATTATCTGGATGAGATGGCCCTACGCTGGTTCCTTGAACCAAGCTTATGCACCAGGCTTATTGTCTGTGGGCCCATCCTGGATACCATTAATCATTCAAACCCGGGGTTTGCGCCTTATAGTGGGGAAACATAAGCAACTTGCATATGCAAGGGAAATAACTCCATTCTCACCTGGATCAGGGTCTTAACATCGTATGGTAAGAGAAACGCCTGAACCCGGTTTGATCAGAATAACATGCAAATCATGAGTCTTTTAATCTCTGAAGAAAACCAATCTAAAAATATTTACACCCAAAAGCAAGAACCGGTCACGGAATCTTCCAGAGACTCCGGATGAATACAAGTCATCGTCGTAAGAATATCCCTACAGTTCTCCCTCGTGCTTCATCGTACAATCAAACTTGTAGTCCATAAATTCCAGCAGGTACACCGTCGGCTCCACTTTCACGGTCACAGCTGTAGGCATGTTAGTTGATATGTCTCTACCAGGCATGGAAGTCGTTGTGGCAGGTTCATGCATAGATAAGAGTACAAGTAGAAGAAGGAGAAGTAGAAAGGACTTACTCGTCTGACTAGCCGCAGCGACAGTTTCAGTTGTAGTAGGGACGGTCTCCGACGACGACACTGCCGCCGCAGTATTTGTCTCAGCAGCAGCAGCCGTAGATTCACTCGCCGAATCCACAGACTCGGCCGTATCCTCAGTCTCAGTCTCAGTCTCACTCTTAGTGCCAGTATCACCCCCCTTATACAACGCCGGCCCTGGAATCGGATACGCCGTCTTCACATTCCAAACATTGAAATGAAACCCCTCCTCCGCCCCAGTATACAACTCCATCCCCGGCGTCCCACTCGGCGTCGCAGTGCCGCCCCCGGTCACCTTCAGATTAATACACTGCGGATAAGGCTGCGCCCCAGCCTCACCAAACGCACCATGCAGGGCAATAATCTCATGCCGCAGGACATACCCATCGGGCTTAAGATCCGCCGGGATGATAATATCCCAGCTATTCCCCTGCTGCATGAGCCGATCCGAGGCCCAGACGCCGTCTTCGTAGCCATGGGCGTCGACCTTGAAGAACTTCAGCTGCGTCTTGTCGACCGTCGCGCAGTCACCGTTGCAGGCGGCGAGGTAGGTGATGACGGGCCCGTCGTGCTCCGGGAGCCATTGGTTCCACTGCACGGTGACGGTGTCGCCGGCGGCGACTTCGGCGGACAGGACGCCCGGCGTCGCTTGCTTGTGGCAGATGATGTCCGGGCCCGAGTAGTCGGCTGTGAAGCCGTGGTCGGTTGCCTTGGTGGCCCAGGCGATTGATTCCGGGGCCGAGTCGCTCCAGGCGTCGGTGTCTGGGATGAAGCCCCGGTAGTCGGTGCCGGCGATGTGGATGTTTTCGATGTAGCCGTGGGCTGTGACGGTGCTGGCGAAGCCAAGTAGAGCTACAGTCCGAAGGATAGACAGCATGCTGACGAGTGGATAGCGACCAGCGTGTAGATGTAGAGGGATGTAACGATTGCAGTTAATGTAGCCTTCCTTAAGGAGTGGATGATGTCGAGTTCGACGATTGAGATGTCTTCGAGAGCCTGCTCGGTGGATGAAAGAAACGAAGGATGTCCATGGATGAGAGTGACACTTATTTATAAACTTGTCGACTTCCAACTCTTTGTTGCCGCTGGATGTAGCGCCTTCTTCTGGGCGATTTCTGGGCAGGATGCGCACAAAGAACCAGAAGCGCTGCGACGCAAGTGATACAAGGGTCTGTATGGACGGATAATGAGGGCCGTCATCTGGAACAGACAATCTAACAATATAGCAATCCAATGTTGGACGGCGCCTACAGCAATCATAGTTGAAAGATAGTGTCGTTGATGGCCTAGTGAGACCCTTTGACATGAGTATACGCAGGATGTACCTCTACTGAACCAATGACGGTAGATACTCTATACCGTGGCGTGTCTGGCACTCATGGATTCAAGATGCATTTAGCCGCCCTGTTCGACCTCCGCTTGGAAGAGGTACCAGGCGGCTAAGAACTCCTGTGAAAGAATATCCAGCAAATCAAACCCATCACCATGATGATCCAATCCGGGGGTTTGCTGTTCGTCTTGGCTCTGTACGATCCATGCGGAGAGCGTCTGTCGGCGGCTATACTTCGACCACGATTGGGCCAATGGTCAGCCAAAATAAACCTCTCTTTTATAAGGTAGACTCTGCGCATTATATGCATCTCTTGGCAGGCTAGTCTCCAACTGTTTCAACACTCCCCGCGGCTGCGTTTGGCCAATTATGGTGTATCTTTTCCTGTTGGAACACCCTGTCCGTACGGCGGCTACGGCAGCGACAAGCGGTGTCTGGCGCTAGTCTGGTGTCACCTTTTCGAGGACTGGGTTGCTGGATCTGGAGAGTAGAAAGTAAGAGACATTGCGAAGACAGAAAGCATTAGTTCACTCTGGTTGACAGTCGATGGAGAGGTGACGCCGGAGATGCACCCGGACTACCTGTAGAAAGGAGCACCATGGGTAACCGGCATCTACGTCACACCTTTTGCTTTCCCCCTCCCCTTTCATTTCTACCCAAGGTACCAGTCCAGTCCAGTTCACTCACCTCTGGATAGCTACCGGCCTTGGGAGTTTCTTTCTCCCGCGTCTCAACTTCAGGCGGCACCTCGAGATCGATTTCGTGAGCACCTTCACCCCTTCCTTCAACCATGGTAATCAGATTGAGGATCGAATCTACGCCATTTACATCGCAATTTACTGTCCACTTCCAGATTAACTTTGTGGTCCTCTGTTAGCAGTGTCACAGCAGATCACATGTTTCGATAGATCATGTGGAAGTTATCACTCTTTTGTTCGTTGCGACGCCCTATCCGCTCTAGATGGACTGGTGTCCGATTTTTCTTCACGAATTTGAACCGCACCTTCCGGACAACAGTGCATAGGACAAAGCCGACAATGAGAGATCTTAGTGTGTTGTTCTGTTTCTTTATGCTTGCTACGGGCTATGGACAGAAGTGCTGATGATGGCAGGCGTCAACCCGCGGGACCAGGACGATCTTTTCAGATATACCTCCGGCCGATGGTTGATCAATGAGGAGCACCAACAGAAGCAGCGTTAGGTGAAGTTCAACATCTCCAATCTTTGCTCTCAAGCCGCTGCACTCTTCGGTCCTGGAACAAAGTGCGTACACATTGCCAAACTAGAGGGGAACTTCAACAAGGCTTTCCTTCTCGCGATGGATGACGGCAATGAGGTGATAGCGAAGATTCCTTGTCCAAATGCTGGGACACCGTTACTGACAACGGCGTCTGAAGTAGCGACTTTGAAGTTTTGGTTCCTCTACGAAACTCTCTTACTCGACTTTTCCACGACTGGGAAAATATGGGGCTCCCAGGAAGCTGTCCATTCGAGTTTACCGAAGATGATCTTCAAAGGCACAACGAGCAGGTCAAACTCTACCAAGATACAGTATATTTGTGGGATATTGTCAAGGGCCAACTCCGCACCGATGATAGCGGGTGGATCCCAGTCGGACAATGGGAATCCACAAAAAAGATGAACAGATATCTCTTCGATATGTATATGGAGACTGTGAGCGATAAGTTGTCACCAGAAGCAGCCTCCAAACGCAGGCCTTTTCCCCCGGAATGTGCCTGAGTTGCCGTTATTCAGACCGTTTTCTTCTTGTTCAATCAGTTCCCTCTCGGGAAAAGCAAGAAAGCGCCCTTGAATAGGCGGACAGGTATGTCAGAGTGAGCGGGGGAACCTCCAAATGCCCACCTCGGCGGCAAAGGGTTGATGCCGTTTCATTGGCTATAAGTCCAAGCTGCTGTGACTTCTGGACGTGGCCAATGTCCTGGGTGTGCTATTTCTTCATGAGGATGCACGCTCTATCGAGCTGGGACCAAGGTGTAGAAATTATCAGCTGCATAGTTGGTGAGAGATCAGTGGCAGGGTACAACAAGGAAGAAGGAGAAACCAGAGGGAAAAGACGACTTTTCATGGACTGCCCATTCAGTCCTGTCGGGCCTGGACGCAAGCAGAGCAGAGTTTGGCCGCGAAGGAGGCCATTTTTCAGCATCATTCTGGAGTTGAAACACACTGAAGCTCGCTGAGGTTGAGCGCGAGCCAACAGCAGCTGAGAGGTGACTAAAGAACCCTTAGCAGGTATATAGACTTGAGGACAGTATTCCTACTGCTGAGAGTTACAGGGTGGACATGCAGCCGTTTCTGGCCTCAGAAGCTGTCATTTCCTGTCGATTTCACAGCTCCTCACATTCTAGCTGTAATGTTTGCAAGCTCAACTGATCTAAAGCCAGGTATAGTTGTTCGTCACAGTTGGAGATGTCTTGACATGTCCTCTATGAGAAGCTCCCCTGGCAGAATTTCGTTGAGCGAAGGAATATGTTTATTTATTTGTTTGACTTTATTTAGTGATTCTTGAAAAGAAAGTGTATCTGTACCTGCCTGCCGTATATGTGCCTTGACCTTGGAAGGGGACATCTGGGTCTTCAAGAATACCGTTCAGGCCGTTAAGCAGCAATTTGATATTGGCGACTACTAAGCCATGAGGAATGACAGATTCATTCGTTTCAACTATGCTAGATTTCTATTAACAAGACAGACATGTAGATATTCTATGTCTAGTCTGAATCTAAGAACCCAAGACAGCTATGCATGCAGTAGTACACAGCCAGAATATAGCAACGGTCTAACAACACCAAAAATCATATCACATAACGTCATGTTCACATTAACCACTGGCCAGGAGCCTACTGATCATGCTCCATCTCATCCGCCGCCCGCTCGAGATCCGGCACCTTTCCCTGTCCCAACCGCGCCTTCTTCCGCAGATTCCTCTGCTTCAGCAGCATCGCCCGCTTGCGTCTCCGCGGCGGATAATTGATCGGACTCTCGCCACCGGTGAAGATAGTCAAATCATAAAGAAACGCCCCAAACAACCCGCCTGAGATATCCGCCGCCCACGGCCCCCAAATCCACCAGGCATTGCCCTGCGTGAAGACCTGCCCGCCCCACCCGGCCATGACGACGACGATGCGCGCGCCGAAGTCGCGAGCGGGATTGAAGCATCCGCCCGTCGTATACCCCAGCGAGAGGATCAGCACGCCGATGAGGATCCCGATGATGAACGCCTGCATTCCCGCCCCCGGCGGCGCGTTGGTATCGTCTCCGAGGGCCATAATGACGCCGACGAGGATGGCGGTCCCGACGAACTCGGTGAAGAAGGCCGACGCCGGATTGACGAATTCCTTCGGCAGGGTGACCATGCCGTCCTTGGCGGGCGACTGGGCCTGCGGGACGTTATTCAGCGCCGCGGCGCGCACGATCGCGTCGTGGTAGATGGCGTAGGCGATGCCGCTGGCGGTGATGGCGCCGAGCACCTGCGCAACGACGTAGGTTGCCGTGCGGCGTTTGGGGAAGCCTCGCCACACGCACATGGCGATCGAAATGGCGGGATTCAAGTGTCCGCCGGAAATGCCACCGGCGACGTAGATGGCGATCATGAACGAGAATCCCCACGCCGCGGCCAGGGACGGGAACGTGCCGGCCTCGTAGGGGTTTTTCGAGGTATAGGTCGACAGACCCGCGCACATCCCCAGCGTCAGGGAGATCGTGACACCCAGCCACTCGGCGAGCTCCTGCCGGACGTGGTGGCGCCACTTCCCCCACTTGTTGAAGAAGTCGCTGTCGTCGGCGGTGTGGTGCTGGGCTTCCTTCTTGCCCTGCTCGGCCTCTTTATCCGGGGGTTCCCAGGCCGGGGGCTCGTTCTCGGCGGGCTCCGGGGGGTTATGCGCATTGGGGCGGGGAGGCGGGCCCTGATCGCCGGGTTGCGTGTCTTTGCCCTCGTTCTCGTCCTCGGGTTGGGGACCGGTCCAGCGCATGCCGTCGCGGACGACGCGAGGCAGAGGTGTTGCCAGACTCCATATGGGGCCATCCCGGTGCTTCTGGCCGTAGAGAGGATTGTATTTCATGTAGTCCGGGTGGAGATATGCGATGCCTTGGTTTGGGGCTTGTCGAGAGCCCGCTAGGGAGATGAAGGGCGGCGGTGCATCGTCGTTGTTTGGTGCTGACGCTTCGTTTTCCCGGATTGTTGAGGAGGAGCTGGTGCTGCCGGAATGAGACTCCAGTCGGCGGGATCTTGACGAAGACCCGGGGCGTGTTCTGGTATCCCTACCATCAGGGTTGTTTAGACTCGTGCTGTCTCCGTGCGCCATTGAGGTGTACGGTGGGGAGGGGTGAGATATCTGATGAGAGACCAGGAATGAACTACGGTGGACGGGGGCTCGACGCTTTTATGCTGATGAGAGTGACAGATCATTACATCATCCTGGGTCATTTATCATTCACAAAGCTTGGATTATTTGGCCCCTTGAGGATATGGCGTTGACATCGAAAAGAGAATTTCAGGGTCCAGGGCTGGCCAGAACACCGGACATGAGCCCAGCGTATAAAACAAGGGCAATGGCTATTCCCGGCAGAATATTCTTTCTGTTTAACGAGGGACCGCGGGGCTGAGCCATGGGAGCTGGAGAAAAGTTCAATGCGCGCCACGCAAGCTTGGAGAATGACAGACCGGTGAATAATGGAAATCAGGTCGAGGCCCTGAGGAGGTAACATGGACAATGGACATCATTCCATCATCCACATCGCCGCTGGCCAAGGGTGACTTCAGGATCCACTGCGGGAGCTCCACCGGGACAAGCACGAGCGAGTCAGAAAGTCCCTGGCCTCTGGCTTTGCATCCCATTGGTGGGTACTCGTGGCATCGGACAAGCCCCGGGCAAGTCGGGATTGGCGTTGGCATGAACATTGTTGAGTTCATGAAGTCATCATGATCCGAATCACCAGCAGTTGACTGCAATGCCAGAATTTTCCACAACCAACGCCTTCGTTATCTATTGGTGTATCTAATCGACTACTGAATCCATGGTTAATCAGATTGCATTTTTCCAGATGATATCAGTGGATGAAGCTATTTGTCACGAATCAATGATCACAAGTGACCCTGATCAAACTCTAACCCTAACAACAACTACTGTAGTATCCAACTCGAGTATTGAATTTCTACCATCCAAATCGACCCAACACCCCGCAACAATACAAATAATCGAAATCAACACCCCATCCCCAAATCAAACCTTCCCGGATCCAACCGGCCCCTAAAAAACAACAACCGTCGTCGACAAGGATCCCGCCCGCCCATCCAAGCCCTCCACCCGTCAATCGGCACCCCATACCCCCCAAACATGCGCTCATACAGCACCTCATCCGGGATAATCACCTCAAGGAAATCTACCAGAAAGTAAGCCGTCACCTTGCGGCCCTCGGTCACAAGAGCCTCGTAGCAGCGGATCGGCCGCCCGAAGTGCTTCGACAGCCGGGCCGACATGTTTCCTGCGATTCGCTTGGCCAGGGCATGGTCGGCTTTGGCGTCGAACTCGTGGTGGAAGAAGTAGGGGTAGGTGGGCCAGCGGTAGGCGAGATCGGCTGCGGGGACTTTGTCGGCGAGTTCTTGGTGCAGGGTTTGGCAGTTGGTGCACATGTTGGCGGGGCAGGAGCAGTCGGGGGGGTCGGGGAGGGGGAATTGATCGGGTCTGGTTGAGGGGGGCATCTTGGACTTACTGAGTGGTGATAGTTTGTGTGTTAGGGCTGGGAGAAAGGGGATAGAGTGTGAGTGATCAGTTTGCTAGACGCAGAGGTATAAGGCAGGTATCAAGGAAGCGTTCATTGGTATATAAGTCTTCAAGACAAAGAGTCTGTATCTCATCAAGAGCCATTGAAGGGCTTGTTATCTCTTTAAGGCTACGCATTGTTTATTGTTGGATGCAGCAGGTATGGAAGAAAGATACACAATGGCGAGTAAGGAACTAAAGTCTCTTTCGACTGACCAAGTACTGGTTGGTTGATTTTGAACTATTGTTCGCTGCAGTAAAGACATAGGCCAAGGCCAGATAGGGATTTCCCAGTCTCTATTGTGTGCAGACTTCAACAGATGTGAAAGAACTATTCTGTCCTGTGGGGTGAAATAACATTAGACCCCATTTACAACGTGCGAGGATTCAGATCCTGCGCAGGTAATCCGGATAAGTTAGTGAATCCATTATAGCAGGATGCTGCAACCTGTTCTCATAGAAGGAAGAACATTTAGGACTATGTAAGTAGAGGGTATTTGCAGAGGCTGGTCTCTCCCGTCTTCCCTTGACCGGCCTATGTCTACTAGGTAGAGTCAAGGTCCTTAAATATAAAGAGCTAGATGTACGCATCCGGGGTGGTGAAACAATTCCAAAAGCAAACATAACAGTGGATACTATACAGATAAATAAAAATCCCAAATCCCTGAATCGGTACAGCCCATAATATTCAAGCCACCCCCCTTACCCTACCAAACCTCCACCCGACTCCGAACACACCATAGTATTAAAGAATCTCAACCGAAAAAGACTCCAATCCCTCTCCGTCACCAGCTGATCAACAGCCCACCCCTCCGTCCCGCCAGGAAAATACCGAAAGATAGCCCCCAGGAGCTGACGATTGACCTCGACGACCTCGGGGAAATCCACCAAGACAAACACCTGGACCAGTTCTGCTTCCTCGCCTTCCGCATCCGCATCCGCAGGTTTGAGAAACCCATGCACTCGAACCAAGTCATCGAAGTAAGCGGACAGTCTTTGCTCCAGCGCCGTGACAATCTGATCCACATGGCTCCCGTCAAGAACGGCATGGAATCTCCCGACAAAGCGGACTGGGTAGATGCCTCTCGGGATAATAAGGTCATCTTCGGAGATGGTTTTCTTGAGATTGCGGTAGTGGGTGCGGCAGGGGGCGCACATCGTCGCGGGGTTTTCGCAGAGGAGCATGCCTGGTGGATCACATGGCCTTAAGTGTAGGCCGATATAGGGTACGACCAGTGAAGGAGCAAGGTAAAATGATTGGTTAGGGAATCGTCAATCAAGAATAGTATGGATTTCCTTTGAGAGAAGATATCCGGTTGTTTCAGGGTGGTCGTCGGTATATCTAGTTCTGAAGATAAAGAGACCTAGTCTTTGTGCAACGGACTCGGTCGAGGCCACTCGGATTGCTGGGCATTAGGTGGCTGAGTGAGTCCAAAGAATCGAGGACAAAAAGATTGCAGAAGCCATGGGTCAGTGCAGCGCTTTGCTGGGCTTTGGAGGGTGGTTTCATTCAGCCATTTGCCAGCCGCCACTTCTTCACCTTCCGCAGACATACCTACAAAGAACAAGCAAGATGGAACAAGTCGGTGTCAGCTGCATTATCAGATAATATGAGTGGTATTAATCATTTGAAATGATTTATTCTCGAGTGGGTGTAAAGAATAAACTAGGTATCTATTGTCTAACCAGGCCGCAACTTGTCCCTAGAAGCAAAAGACTATATATAGTATTTCAGTACACGGTTTCTAGCCAGGCTAATGCCATGGGCAACTACTGCACCCGGATCCACGATAGTTGATTGAATAAGAAATAGCGGATACAACAAAAGACGATATTCAATGATACGTAAACTGATGATGCCCGGGTAGGGGAAAACCACATAATATAGCCGTCTGTCTACCTGAAACATAACCTAGACATGTCTTGCCCACTTCCAGTGACCAGTTGCCACTCGGAATCAATATCCTGTAGAAGAAGAAAACACTTACTTTTCCTCCATTCCCATCGCAACATCCGAATATTCCCCACTAACCAACGGATGCCGCGGAATATCAACCGCCATATCCCACAAACAATTCAAGTAAAACGCATTCGCACACCCATCCGGCACCTGCAAATCAAACCCCTCCGACCCCTCCGGCCGATCCGCAAGGACCGTATCCAGAAACTTCTGGTCCGTCTGAATCTCCTTCGGAAAGATCAAGAGGATAACCACCCACACCGTGTTTTCTGCGGGTAGACCGCGCCCTTCAACGAATTCCTTGAAGTCATCGCAGTGCGGGAAGACATTGAGCTCACCATGTGTTGTAGATTGTGCGGATACGGTCTTTCATGCGCTGCTCTGCGTCGACCAGCCAGGAGGAACTGAGATCGCCGCTGAAGGAGCCGCTCAATCGGACGGGGAAGCAGCCTGGTCGGAGGGAGCCGGTGAGTTTTCTTTGGAACTCGCCGAATTTGGTGTAGAGGGGGTGGCATTCCGCGCAGGCGGATTCGGGGGTGCATGTAGTCATCTTCAGGTATTTCTGCGGTAGAAAGGGGTATGGGCAGGAAATGAATTTCAGGGTAGATATGCGTAGGGTATATGTAGGCTTTCCTGTACAAAGAAGACAAGAGCAAAGGACGCTGTTGTTTCATCTTCAGTGTCATAATGATATCTAATTCTGCATGTCGCAGTCCAGACTGACATCCTTTGTTCATACTCTGCGAAAATCCCGATTAAACCGAAACAGAATGATAAAGACAGCAATAAATCCTAGCTGACATGGCACAATGGGTTCGACGTCTGTTAGAGGTAACTTCCATCAATCAGGCCTTCTTGTGAGGCGGCACCGACAGGGAGATAATATTGAAAATGCTGAATTCGCACACGATCAGTACTATTTCGCTCGGGGTTGGAGTAGAAACCGGCCGTATCAGTCTATTCGGCTTGGTCCAATCTAGGATCCTACACTCGGGAGGATATAGTGAGGCTTCATGTCACCAACACATGTCCTTGCAAAGAACCTTAGCCAAGTCAGAATAATTGCCACCTATGTCATTGCTGAAACAAGCGCCGAGATAGCGTACCATATCATACAGCGGGAGACAATGAATAGTAGAGGTAGTAAGTAGCGCATGAAGAAACCACTGTTACGAACCATGTTCAGATCAGACTCCCTTGCTGGAGCCGCCAAATAGATATATTTTACTGAAGACATGCACCACACAAATGAAGCCAAAACTAAACACAGAAACTGCATAAGGCTGTTGGTATTCGCATGAGGCCACCTACCACACTAGGCATCACCTGGGGTGTAGTCTCAGTGCGGCCGGCAGACAAAAAGCCATTGAGACTTGCAGTAGTAGTTCATACATGTAATCCTGGCCCGTTTATTCATGTGCAGATGTTGGCTCAGCACAATCAAGAGGTGCCGGAAGCTGACTCAGTCCAAGAAGCTTGATTCATGATAATAAAAATATCCGAGACATGTCAGTCAACGGCTACTACGTAAGACGTTCCATGGAAAGGTAGCGGACCCGTATGCAAAATACAGATAGGTAATGTCATATCAGATGCTACTACGTCCTTGGTAAGTGGTAGGTCCATATGCATAGTAGTACCAGTGATCCAACTGGAGATGTCTCATTCTGACCTCTGAGACCTCGCTGACATCCGCAGCTCTCTGTGCCGTGTCTATTTATGGCTATAGATGCACTGCAATGGACCACAGATTCCACGCTCGCCGCAGTCGACCCTGTCAAGACCCTAACGGTAAGCTTCTGTGGATGCCGTGGTTTCAGATCTGCTCTATATAACCGTCTTGTCCCGTCCAAGAGTCCTCACAATCCTGGTCGTCGTTCAGCCCTTTCGACACTCATTAACCAGATTCACTCGCACATTCACCATCATGCGTCTCGTCTTTGCGTCATCCCTGCTGCCTCTTGCGGTCTCTGTCGGAGGTAAACCGTCGACTCGGACCTATCCTGTAGACGCCTCATCTAACCTATCCATTCAGCTCTGCAGGTCACCCAGCCCGAGAAGGGTGCCGAGATTGACCCCTCGAGCTCCTTCACCGTGAAGTGGGATTCCGTTAGGTATGTCCTCCTTTCCAAGTTCCATCCACTGCGGACACAGCGTGTCAATACTAATAACAATACCAGCACCGACCCCTCCTCCTTCAATCTCTACCTCGTCAACAACGCCGTGTATCCCAGCGTCGAGAAGAAGATTGCCTCAGACGTCGATACCTCGGACGGTTCTTATACGGTCGACGGCATTTCGGGTCTGGAGAACACGTAAGGATCCTTCCTTCCTCCCTTATCCAACCCCCGACACTAGAGTCATTGCTCGCTAACGACAAACAGAGGCGGGTACCAGATCAACCTATTCTCCAACTCCGAACACAACTCCGGCATACTCGCGCAGTCGGAGCAATTCAACGTGTCCGCCGCAGAAAGCACCTCGTCCAGTACCACCTCGAGCGTCTCGGCAACCAGCACCTCTACCTCGACGGCCACCACCTCTACCTCGGTGTCCAGGACGTCGAGTGAGTCCGAGTCCACCACTTCCACTTCTACCGTTACTAGCTCGGCTCTCGTCTCGACGACAACCACCGCCGAGCCTGAATCTACCTCCGCCACTTCCTCTTCCTCTTCCTTTTCCTCTTCCTCTTCCTCTGCGTCGCCTACCGCTGCGTCTTCCAATGCGACTACCAGCGCTACCGACACGCCAGACGATCTCAATGCCGGCGTTACGACGGGTGCTCCCCTGACGGTCCTTGCTGGCTTGGTGGGTGGAGCTTTGCTGTTCACCCTCTAGATGCTCAGAGCCAATGTGGTCGCCATCGTGATTTTCAGGCCACATCGGATCGATAGAGTTCACGGACAGATGCAGTGGGTGCTGTACGGTTGAGTTCTTGGATATCTACCCACCCATCACCTGAGCCGCACGAATCATTCTAAGGCTGTGGTTCTGAGTATCTGCGCTTCGTTCCTTCTGCAAAGAGACTGCAAACGGTCGGAACCATTCCATGCTTGCCTTAGTTATGGCTATTTGCAGGTCACGTATCAATTAAAACAACTGCAGAATGCAACTGGTACTATAATAAGCAATGTCCTGGGCTAGAAATCACTCAATACCTACTTTACTATATATAACTACAGAGATATATGTTCGCGGTCCGGTCATCTCAATCTACTTATTTTTGACAATTTCAAATGCGACAGTGGAGGCACACACACCTCTACCGAGACGGCATAATACACGACCTGTACGAATTTATATATAGATAGATATCTATATAAAGCACGATAGCAACACAAGCACATACCAGGGCTAAGCATCACTAAGCCTGTTCTACAGGGTCCGCTCCTAGCATTACTCCACTTATTTTCCAGTCGATCAATCTGCTTCTATCGGATCTGTCGGTAAATTTTCCAAGTCGGTGGACCGTCTCACCGGCTCAGTGGAGTAGACGGTATTTTTATGACAGCTCGAATGGCAATTCTGTCTCGCTCGCCGAGATTTCCGAGACATGGACATGCATCTCCCTCGATATCTTTAAGACAATGGACGGTTTATGAGCAACTGGAATACTAACTTGGTAATAAAGCCGTCGCTGGCGGCGGTTTAGAAATTAGGGCCGAGGGTAGGTAAGTACTAAGTAGGGGTGATTGAAATACCTTGTACTGACTACGGTACTGACCAAGAAATAATCAATGGATGATGATATATGAAATCCAAGGTTTAGAGAAATAATGAGAATAGTATTTATTCAAGAAAAGAGACAGAGGTAAAATATCCCAAAAGAACTGGTAAAGTCGCGCCGGCCCTTTAATTCGGGTTGTCTCTACTACGGATTCCTTTATGGACTACTAAATATTGATTTGATGGTCTGGTTTTGAATCTCTGCTAGGTATTACATTATTAACTAGCCTATATCCGCTCGGTCAGGACGCTCGACGATATCTCTACTTATATATCCATATCACGGTAGATATTCACGTCACTGCCATAGGAGAGCGTCAGCTACCTGGATAATATCACGTCCAAGTAAAGGCGAAAACTTATAAATCACGCCAAATCTTCCCTCGGTCGAGCCCGTCAACCGCCTGAGCAGGAACCCAGACACTAACGCTCATCCTATCAACAGGGAACACACCATACCCACGGTGATCAATAATGACCGGCGAGGACGCCCGAGGATGTAACAAATCCGTCCACTTCTCGCCTACCCGTGCTGCACCGACATACATACGCCTTTTCGCAGGGCCAGCGTTGCTCATGACGCAGGCAAGCCCGGAGGGATGACGGGCGTTTCCGTAACGAATGAATCCTACACAGAAATCCCCTTTGAGTAAGAGCGACATGGTAAGGGTATTTAGGGTGAGGATGACATACCGATGCAGTTCGGAGCATCGAAGTAATCCTGCTGTTCGCCGTAAGCAAAATGCTTGCGTGCGTGCGTGAGGATCGGTAGGTTGCCGTTGCAAGCGGCGAGATTCGGATGGTTGACGTTGGCGCGGATGCCGTAGAGGTCGCCGTAGAAGAGGCAGGGGCGGCCTTCTTTCCGGAGGAGGATTAGGGCGTAGGCGAGGAGCTTAAAGGAGGGGGAGACGGGGGTCTAGAAGTTGGATGTCAGAGAGGCTGGTAGGGAGCGGCAGACAGAGGGATGCACGTACATCCATCATTTGTCCTGGTTGCTGGACATGCAATCCAAGGTTAGCGAAGACTTCAACAATGAATAAAAAGGATCCAGGTGGTTACCGTGTCGTGATTCGTGACGAAGGTCTGTACCCGTCAGCCTGATACTATCGTGAAAATGCCCCGGGAACGGCTTCTTACCACAGCATGGTCCGGCTCGCGCTGCACCAATGTCCCGTCGAAAATCCGCCTCAGATCAGCACCCTTTGCCCGCGAGAACTTGGAGAATTTCTCTAGCAGCGGCACATCGTACGCCGAGACCATGTACTTCATGTCTTGTAAATAGGAGACAATCTCACGGACGTCTGCCGACCAATACTCCCCTATAACGTAGAACCCCGGCACCTTCTGCCTGACATGCTGCACAAACAGCCGCTGAAAACCAGTTGACATGTGCTTCGCCGCATCAAGTCTCATTCCACGCAGCGACAGCTGCTCCGTGACCCAAGTCCCCCAGTTCAACAGATCAGCACGCACCTCCGGATGCGAGAGATCCAAATTAGCAAACATCAGATAGTCATAGTTCCCTTTCTCTGCTGAGACGTCCTGCGCCCAGGTCTTCGCCTCGTTCGATCCCTCTCCAAGCAAACGGTATATGCCGCCCTGCTGACTCTCGTCATCCCAGTCCACACCAGAAAAGTGCTGGCGGTGGTATTTCATGCTGCTGTATGTCTTCCCGCGGCCTGCGAAGTCAAACCCGGTCCAGCCGGATATCGACAGGGAGTCAGAGATGGCCACAGTTCGGTCTGATAACAGCCAATATCAGCACCATTGTGTATCACCCTACCTCCCTCAACCTCTACAAACAGCAAACGGGAGTACATACCCTCCGGATCCACCTTAACAGCCCGACACGCTTCAGAATAATCAGCACCGGCCTTATGGTTCAGCACAGCATCCCAGATAAGCCCTACGCCAAGCTCCCGGGCCGTGCGTACCAACTCCTCCAACTCCTCCCGACTCCCCCACTTGGTGCGTCTCGCTCCCTTCTGCTCGAACTCCCCGAGGTCATAGAGATCATAGATATCATACCCATTCCCGTTGGCATCCATCCCCTTGCAACCGGGCGGAAGCCATATGGAGTCAACCCCGATGGCCTTGATCCCTGGGAGGGCGCGCGAGAGCCGGCGCCAGTGCTGGCCGTCGGCAGGGACGTGCCATTCAAAGCCCTGGAAGATCAGGGCGTTGTCTGGGGCGGTCCATGAGGGGAGGGTGTGAAGATGGGCAGGGGATGCTTTTTCTGTATCCTGTAAGCGATGTACAGATATCAAGGTAAATAAGAAGAAAGGAACGAGTCCTTAGTAACCTTCAATCTGTCGCTGATTTTCTTCCTGTTTGGCTTTTCCGGAGAAACAGCGCGATAGGAACGAAAGCATCGTGCGTACTGCTGGGTGTATACAATCAGAATCTTTGATAGCGCTGGCAGGCTTCTCCCAACTTGACCTCAACCTCACCTTCCTAAGGTTACGCTGTAAAGTTACCGCTAGAACTGGTATTATTGAGTAAGTTAGGACAGGAAGTAATCGCGACGAAATAATACCAATATTTGCGTAATATCGTCAGAACTGAAATGTGGATCCCATCGAACCCACTGGCCAGCTGAAGAGCCCCACTGCGGGTCGGTGAAACCTAAACCGGGGCAACGGGTTAAGTACCTTCTTATGATTGGCGCGGTAGAACCCGCTTTCCTATTTTTACTCACAATCCTGGCGAATCACGTCCATGAAGAACTTGTCAAGTTCTGCACCGAGGGACTTTTCTAGAACACCGGCCTTGATCCAAAAGAGGTACACGGCCTAAGCCTCAAGCTCAACCGGACGTCAGCCTTCGGCATCGATGTCATAGTAGGTAGGAAGCTGTGGGAATGGGCTGTCTTTCCACGATTATCGGACTAGACAGGATGGGCGGGGACTTGGGTCTTCAGGTACCAAGTAGTAGGGTCAACCGTGGTGCGGTGACGATGATCTGTTTATTTACAATGGGAAGCGGCTCAAGACAGGATATATATACTATTGAGGAGACGCAGGGCGTAAAGTAGATTATCTGTTTATTTTCTCATTGGCAGCAGCTTCGAGTTGTCCACAGTGGCATGTCCAAAGGAGGTAAATTATATATAGAAGTACAAGGTTGTTAGTGTACCTGGGTATCACTCTCATGAAGAGAAGAAAAAGAAAGAGAAAAGGGCAAAGAATTGAACAGCATTACACCAAAATGAACACGCCTCCTAGCACTGAAACCACCATGACAAACACAGCATTAGCAATATTGCCTGCCATGCTTGTCCCTTGCGACACGACTGTATGACTTCCCGTCTCTAGCTCAGCCAGACTGACATTGCGCAAAGCATGCCCACACAAGCCACTCCCCTCCATCAGATCCGCCGGAAAGAACACCCTCGGCTCACCCTTCGCCATCGGCACATCCAGTGCTCCCCGACGGCTACCGGTCCCAATCGTCGTATAATTGGCGCAGTGCAACACATCCGTCACCGTCGTGCCGGGTGTATAGCTGACGGGCAGACTCAATGTATAAGGGTCGCCCTTGCTGCCCTGGCCCGAGAGCAGCATGATGATCTGCCGGCCCTCGACTCCTTTACTGAAGGCAAGCTCACTGCCACCGCGGTAGAGGGGGTTCGTTTGGGCATCGAGGTAGTCTACGCCGAGGGCGATGGCGTGTTTGCGGATTGTATTGAGTCTGGCGATCAGCTTGTAGAGTTCAGACTCGGTGTTGTATTCGGAGAGCCAGAGCGCTTGGCGGTTCTTGGGTGTCCCGTCGCCAGACAGGTGCTGCTCCTGGCCTTGGTAGATCATGGGGATGCCGTCGAAGAGGATGGTGAAGGTGAGGACGTTCTTGGCGAGCTGGACGGGGAGATTAGAATGGCATTGAGACGGCTGTGAAAGGGGGAGGAGGGTTGCCTACTGCGATATCATTATTGAAGCTCGGCACGCGCGCCACATCATGGTTCTCTGAGAAGGAGACGAGGGCTGTGACGTCGCGGCAGGAACTTTTCATCGTCTCGACCTGCTGGTATAGCGACTTTGTGTTTCCCTGTGTGAAGGCGTCCAGCATGGAGTAGTATACTGGGTAGTTGGGCACACTGCCGATGTAGTTCTCTGTATAGTTACAGATGATGTCGACTTCGCGCTGCAGGACTTCGCCGGTCACGTACACACCGACGGAGTCACTGAAAGCGCGCAGAAAGCCGGGATTAACGTGTTTGGCGGCGTCGATGCGCAAGCCATCGATCGAGTATGTTTTGATGGTGTCTTTTGCCCAGCGAATCAGCGTGTCCTGCACGTCTTGATGCTCTGTGTATAGATCCGGCAAGGCGACCTTATCGTCACCGGTTTGACACCACTGCGCATTATGGTAGTCATTCCAGTCCGTAATCTTGCAGTACGGATGGTAGAGATCGCTGCTGTTGAACGGGGTCAATGTTGAATAGTCGATGTTTTTAGCCGGGTCTTTGCCGTGGGTCATATATGCCATGTTGTTGATAACCGTGTCCATCATGAGATACATGCCTCGCTTGTGGACAGCGGCACTCAGGTCCAGCAGGTCCTGGTGCGTTCCAAAGTGGTCGTTCAGGCTGTACAGGTCGAGCGGCCAGTATCCGTGGTATGCCTCGCCGTAGGAGACATGGCCGCCGATGTTCTCGATAATGGGAGAAATCATCACCGCGTCGAACCCCATGCCTTGTATGTAGTCGAGCTGATTGATGGTGCCGCGCCAGGTGCCGCCGCAGTACAGACCGGCCGTCGTGTTGCATGCATGGGCGGTTGAGCCGTCAGTGCGTGCAAACCGATCTGTCATAGTTTGGTAGACGGAGCGGGCTTTCCATGCTGCTGTGTTCGCGGCGTATGAGGGAGTAAAAAAGCTGACAAGAGTCGTGATATAGAGGAAGTGGAAGGGTAGAGAGAAAGTCATTGTGATGGCGTTTGGACCAGGTCGACCAGATGTGGCGTCAGATCTCGGGGCCTCCAAGTACCATCCGCAGTTCGCTTTGATGAGGTAAAACTCTAGTATGAAAGAAGACAGTGAAAATTAAGCAAGTGTGTCCATGGAGTAGTTGATATCTATGCGAGTACTCCAAAGAACACCACAGTGAAAAAGAGCGGCAATGACGATACCAAGATCACGCTCAGGCAAACAAGCAAACCGCACGCAAGATGCGGGGGTACCAATCAAGTAAAGGGGTAAAGACCGGATACGCAATGCCTACAAGGAGGCAGTTAATAAAAGACGGGGAATGAAATCCCAAGGAAAGGCTCGTTGACTGCGGAGGATGATAGCAGCGAAGACAACAACAGAAGAGCGGTACAGGCACCTACGGCAAGGGGTCAGGAACAGCCCTTGGTTAGCAACGTGGAATTGGATACCTACCTGGGTCAAACTCCGTTCTGGCGCCATGGTTCTACAGGTCCACGCCGTTATTAGTCACAGTTCCCGAGGTCCATGTGGCTGTACAGAGCATTCGTTCGTTAATTGAATCTGACTCGGTTAGGTCTTGGTAGCACCGGGTCATAGAGCATGATCCTTGCCATTGGTGCACACGAGTAGAATGCCCAGCACTGGTGGCAGGACACTCAGTAGTCGAATCCTATAGTGAAGTACTGCTCCCTCCAGTGTATCCTGGACAACCCGATATTAGTGATAAGGTTTTGTTCCTGTCCGGACTCTGCGGAAAGCGGTAGAAGTGCAATCCATGGTCTTTGGTGGAGTCGAACAAAACGTGAAGTGAACCAGACGGACGACCGGTTGGAGGCAGGCTGGATGGAAAATCATGGTTCGAGGACCGACGGTTTGACATCACTAGTGCGAGCAGTGGTGCCTGTCTTAGTTTTGATTGATGTCTCAATTCCTGATGTTAGGGCATGGGGTGGAGATGTCTGTGAATACAAATTACTAGTCACCAGAAGCAGGCCCGAAGCTTGCCGGTATCAAGCCTACCAAGCCGCAGATTGGCGCTTGGCACATTTGGATTTCAACAATACAGTCCTTTACCGGCGGGTATTTTGCATTCCGGAGATGCTTCCAGGGTCGAGCCATGCACTTGACAACCCGTAGACGGGACCAGTCCTGGTGAATGGGAGTGAGACAGTCTTGCCCATTAGAGACAGTTCTGACCCACTTCCTTATCTGGTCTTCTCAACTTCGCACAATCTTCATGCCGTACCTCCAGCCGTGACTTACAGCCATTGATATGCAGAACCCCATGAGAAGGGACACAAGAGCCAGCAGTAAGACCATGAGAAGCCCATACTCATTCGTAAACAAAAGTATGTCACTGTCTGATGGCCAGCCTCATCGACAAAAGATTTTCAGGGTCGAGTGGCCGAGGCTCGTCCGTCCTCGCCAATGACATATCACCCGAGACTTCTCCTCGGCCCCGTCCCAAGGACCAATCTCTAGGGACCACGATACACTATCGAAACACAGATATGTCTGGGTCCCGGTAATTATTGTATGCTTGAGGAGATTTTCTTCTTTCCTGCGTTCCGAGCCTCTAATAGCCGGAGACGCCGGCCATGGTTCTCACCGTAGATAGTAATTCATCCAGGTAGAGATATAACCAGTCAAATTCCAGCCCGCAATTGTAAGAACAGGCAAAGAGTCTTGGGGATGGTACATGAAGCTGCTTTTCGCCAATTCCTCCTTCAGTGCCACAGTATCACAACTCACTGACGCTCCAGGTTGGTAATAACCAGCGGCTACAGACCATAGCAGCCTAAGCTCGTCTCGTCTTCCCGTCTGTTAAGATCGGGGAGACCGTCAGTCTAGCAGGCGCAAAGTGGACCTTGTGGTTATTCTTAGCAATAGTGCTGCTTCATGTTTTATTCGCCTGAAGCAGATTTTATGATAAGGCTCAGCTGCTTGCATACTTAGCAGCCACTCGTTTATATTTGCTTACACTCGTTATATCCAACCGCCAGGTAGAGGACACTGACTGAGTTTATGTGGCCATCAATATCATAAACACTTAATCACATCAGTCATCCGTTACCTTCGGATCTACGCAGATTGACTGTGATCAAAGCTTCGGTCCGCTTCTCACCATGGGGAGGCTTCAGCTGTCCAGCAGGCTGAAAGCCGTCACCCTGCTCGCCTTCGCAGCGACAACAGCATGCTGGCCATACGATGAATCTCTCGTCGATTACAATGTCAACACGAACAAAACGGCCACCAACCCCGTCGACTACTGGGGAGAATGGTCGGACCATACCTACCACCCGTCGCCGGAAAATTGGCGGTTTCCCTTCTATACGCTCTTCATGGACAGGTTCGTTAACGGGGACCCGACGAACGATAACATCAATGGGACGACGTTTGAGCACGATCTCAATTCGAATCAGATGCGCCATGGCGGTGATGTTGCCGGCCTGATTGATACATTGGACTACTTGCAGGGGATGGGGATCAAGGTGCGATGCCACCGTTCCTAGGTGAAGACTCTGAACGCTGACGAGGGGATAGGGCCTGTATCTCGCCGGAACGCCGCTCATGAACCAGCCCTGGGGCTCTGATGGATACTCAGCGCTTGACACAACGCTCCTGGACCAGCACTTTGGCACCATCCAGGTCTGGCGGGATGCCATTACCGAGATCCACAAACGTGGCATGTACGTTCTATTCGACAATACCATTGCTACGTGAGTCTTGACTTTCCCTCTTCATCTGCCAGAATGATCCAATGCTTACACTGTACTGCTGCAGCCTCGGCGATTTGATCGGCTTTGAAGGGCACCTCAACGAGAGCACGCCCTTTTCCGAAAAGGAACACAAGGCTCTCTGGAAGACCAACCGACGGTATGTCGACTTCGACTTCGGCAACACGTATAATGCCACCTGCAACTACCCGCGCTTCTGGTATGAGGACGGACTGCCGGTCGATAAATCCCTGACCTCCGGCCTTGTCGGGTGTTACGACAGCGACTTTGACCAGTATGGCGATATCGAGGCCTTTGGCGTCTGGCCTGACTGGAAGCGGCAGTTAGCCAAATTCGCGTCCGTCCAGGATCGCTTGAGAGAGTGGTATCCCCCCGTGCGGGAACGGCTTATCCGACACACCTGCATGATCATTACATCCTTTGACATCGACGGGATTCGGTACGACAAGGCGACGCAGGCAACCGTCGACGCGTTGGGGGATATGTCCAAGGCATACCGCGAATGCGCACGCCGTGTCGGAAAGGACAATTTCTTCATCGCCGGCGAAATCACGGGAGGCAATCGGTTCGGGTCGATCTATTTGGGACGAGGACGACAGTACAACCAGGTCCCGTTGGTCGGGGATATCTACGACGCCATGCGGCTGACCAATGAGTCCGATCCGCAGCTGTTCCTGCGGGACCTGGGACACGAGGCTATCGACGCCGGGGCGTTTCATTACTCGATCTACCGTGCCTTGACCCGCTTCCTGGGCATGGACGGGCAGTTGGAGGCCGGTTACGATACCCCCGTCAACTGGGTGCAGGCGTGGGGGAATATGACAGTGACGAATGACCTGGTCAACGCCAACACGGGCCAGTTTGATCCCCGGCACATGTACGGGGTGACAAATCAGGATGTGTTCCGCTGGCCGGGCGTTGAATGGGGGGTGGAGAGACAGATGCTCGGCTCCTTCGTGACGACGCTGCTGCTGCCGGGCATTCCGTTGCTGCTTTGGGGCGAGGAGCAGGCGTTTTACGTGCTGGATGCGACGGCGTCGAACTACATCTACGGACGACAGGCCATGTCGGCTGCGACGGCGTGGAAGACCCACGGGTGCTTTGCTCTGGAATCAAGTCAGTACTACCAGTGGCCGCTGGTGGCTGCGCTTGATGGCTGCAAGGACGAGACAGTCACCTATGACCACCGAGACCCGAGCCACCCGGTGCGCAACATCCTCAAGCACATGTACCAGATGCGCGAGCAGTATCCGGTCCTGAATGACGGATTCATCACCAAGGCCCTGTCCAACAAGACGGAGCCGGTGTACTACCCTGGCTCGAATGGCACCGAGACCGAGACCGGCATGTGGTCAGTGAGCCGCGAGAGGAACGAAGAGACGCAGGACTTTGGCTCCAGCGCCGACAACGAGCCAGTCTGGCTAGTCTACAGTAATATGAACCGCACCCATGAGTATAGCTTCGATTGCTCTGATAACGAGACGGCTCTCATTGCGCCGTTTCCGTCCGGGACTAAAGTCAAGAACCTCTTCCATCCTTATGACACCCTGACGCTGGTCGATGGGCCCGGGAAGATGACCTTTGGGAACTCCACCGAAGTCATGGGCTGCTACCCAAACATGACGCTGAACCGGTATGAGTTCCGTGCCTATGTCAAGGACAAGCTGTGGAAGAAGCCCCGGCCGATGGTCACCAAGTTCCAGCCCGGCGACGCCGAGAGCAACGGCCACGACGCCCCGCTGCTGTCGACAGTCGCCCCAGACAGTTCGGAAACTGTTCGGCTGACGCTGCAGTTCTCTGAGGCGATGGGCTGTGATTCGGTTACCGAGTCCATCTCCTTCAACTCGTCCACCGAGGCCGGCAAGATGCCTTCCATCGACTCCTCCACCATCGAGTGCGGGACTATCCCAGATGTCGCCAACAGCAACGTGACCGGACACATCCCCGGCAAATGGCAGTGGGCTGCCGATCTGACAGGGGTGTATAACGGGATCCATCGAGTCACCGTCAACAACGCCAGCAACGCCGACGGGGACGAGTCCACCAACGCCGTCGACCACTTCCTCTTCCGCATCGGGCAGATTGACAACCCCATGATCTTCACCTCGGCCAACTACTCCAGCAGCCTGCTACACCAGAAGGACGACGATGAGAGCGTCCTCTTCATCGAGCACCACGCCGCCGGCGCCGACAAATACCGCTACTCGACGAACTGGGGCACGACATTCTCCGACTGGAAGCCCTACACGGGCGGCAACGACACGATCCCCATCCTCTCCTGGAACGGAACCAAGGCGCAGGAATGGGAGGGCCACCACGTCCGCGTCGAGTACTGGTCCCGCTGGACCGGCAGCAGCAGCCACGTCCAGGAAGGCGATTCCGGCTGGAAACACAAGACGCCACGACGCTTCCCGCATGCTTTCTTCAACGGGCCCTACAACCAGTTCGGGTACGACGGGGGCCTTGACAACAAGATCAAGCTGGATACCGACACCGGATACTGGAAGTACCACTTTACCTCGGAGTGGCCAGCCGTCGGACAGGTGAATATCTGGGGCATCAATCCGGACGGCCAGCCTGATCAGAGCTGGGTGATGGGTGATGTGGACGGAGACCAGGTGCTGGATCGCATGCCCCCGAGCTCGCTGTCGGCTACGTTGATCAACATCACCGACCACCCGCCATCCCCTTATATCTCGTGGAAGCTTTACATCAGTGATGCGACACTACGATTCGATCTCATTCCCGTGGGTCACCAGAGCGGACAGATCGCCATGTTCGTGCTCTTCTGGATCGTCCCGATCCTCTCGGGCTCTGCGTGCGTGTACATCTTCATGAAGTCCTTCTACAAGGTGAAGTTCAACGAGATCGGGGCCGCCGGCGCCAGCAGCACGGAAATGAAGTCTCTCGTCCCGCTGGCGGTCCGTCGACGGATGAAGCAGCTCGCCTCGGGCAATGGCAAGACTGGAGGCCCATCATCGCTGAACCCGCTTATGCGGCTCGCAGAAAAGTCTGGCTTCATGCAGAGCACGACTGCGCTTGCCGGCGCAACCGAGGGAAAGAGACGCATGGTTCTCATTGCGACGATGGAATATGACATCGAGGACTGGGCGATCAAGATCAAAATCGGTGGGCTGGGGGTGATGGCGCAGTTGATGGGCAAGACACTCGGCCATCAGGACCTCATCTGGGTTGTGCCCTGTGTCGGCGGCGTGGAGTACCCTGTCGACACTCCTGCAGAGCCCATGACGGTCGTGATCCTAGGTCAGGCTTACGAGGTGAATGTTCAATATCATGTTCTCAAGAATATCACATATGTCCTCCTCGACGCCCCGGTCTTCCGCCAGCAGACCAAATCCGAGCCGTATCCTGCGCGGATGGATGACCTTGGGTCTGCGATATATTACTCCGCCTGGAATCAGTGCATTGCAGAAGCGATCAAGCGGTTCCCTATCGATATCTATCATATTAATGATTACCACGGGTCTCTCGCGCCACTATATCTCCTCCCAGGCACTGTCCCCGCGTGCTTGTCGCTTCACAACGCGGAGTTCCAAGGCCTGTGGCCGATGCGGACGCAGAAAGAGAAAGACGAGGTCTGTTCAGTGTTCAATCTGGATATCGACGTCGTCCGCAGCTACGTGCAGTTCGGCGAAGTGTTCAACCTCCTGCACGCGGGAGCCAGCTACCTCCGCGTCCATCAGCACGGCTTCGGAGCCGTCGGGGTCTCGAAGAAATACGGCAAGCGTTCCTACGCGCGGTACCCGATTTTCTGGGGCCTGCGCAAGATCGGCAACCTGCCGAACCCGGACCCGTCGGATGTTGGCGAGTGGACGAGGGAGGACAGCGTGGTCAAGGAGGAAGACATCAAGGTCGACCCGGAGTTCGAAGCCAACCGCGCAGAGCTCAAGAGACAGGCGCAGGAGTGGGCCGGGCTGGAGCAGAATCCCGACGCGGATCTGCTCGTCTTCGTCGGGCGTTGGTCTATGCAGAAGGGCGTTGACCTGATTGCCGATGTCATGCCCGCTGTCCTCGAAGCACGACCGAACGTGCAGCTCATCTGCGTTGGACCCGTCATTGACCTGTACGGCCGCTTTGCGGCGCTCAAGCTCGACCGCATGATGAAGGTGTATCCCGGGCGTGTCTTTTCACGGCCCGAGTTCACTGCCCTGCCGCCGTATATCTTCTCGGGAGCGGAATTCGCACTCATCCCCTCCCGTGACGAGCCGTTTGGTCTGGTTGCCGTCGAGTTCGGCCGGAAGGGTGCACTGGGGATCGGAGCGAGGGTTGGTGGATTGGGCCAGATGCCTGGGTGGTGGTACACGGTCGAGTCGGTGTCGACCTCCCATCTGCTCATGCAGTTCAAGCTCGCTATTGAGGCTGCGCTGTCTTCAAAGACGGAGACCCGGGCCATGATGCGTGCTCGTTCCGCCAAACAACGCTTCCCCGTTGCGCAGTGGGTGGAAGACTTAGAGATCCTGCAGTCGACGGCTATCCAGGTCCATGAGAAGGAGGTTGCGAGAGGCCACGCAGGAGGTCGTCCTATGACCCCAAGCACTCCCATGACGCCATGTGGTGCTACGACGCCCAGTGGGTTGATGACGCACGCTGCAGGAGTTCGTGATTCCAGATCGGTGTCCCAGACCGTCGGCATGGGCCTGTCGGTGCCGCACTCGCGGGACAGCAGTCATTCGAACCTGAACCGATTGAGCGAGTACGTTGCGGAAAAGCCTGCGACTGAATCTCAGCCCCGTGCATCCTCCGGTCTGCAGCGCTCGCTGTCCCTCGGTGTCCGGTCTGGCCCTGGTCACCGTGGCCGTGGCCGCAACCAGAAGCCGGCTGGGGACATTCCGGAGGGCAACGAGGATGGCGGCAGCAGCAGCGAGACTGAGTCTGTCCCTGACAATTACCCGGATGACGAGTACACCCTCACCATGGCGCAGATCGAAGAAAGCAGACGGGCCCAAGCCGCTCGCTCCGGATCTTTCAGCCCTGAGACGCTCCGTCCGCCTCGATCTCCGCTACCAGCTCCTCCCACTAGCCCCGGGACGCCGCCGTCGGCAGAGCAGACGCTTTTGGCTCCGCCGAAGCCGTTCGCTGCTGACGAAGCTGGCAACCGATTGAGCAGCGCTTCAGTACTATCCCTTGACTCGGTTGTCGGCGGGAAGAAGGACTTTAAGCTCCAGAAAGTCGACCCCTTCTTCACGGACAGCAACGGCGAGCATGCCCGGATTTTCGAACAGCAGCTGGACGGCCTCAACGGCTCCAACTCGGAATCGCAGCTGTGTATCGAGGAATTCCTCGTCAAGTCGGAACGCCGCTGGTTCAACAGGTTCCGAGACGCAAAGCTCGGCCGTCTCCGGTCACCGACCCCGTCTGTCTTCCGCGACAGCCACAGCCACGGCCGGGTCTCTCCTGATGGATCGTTGTATGTCGACGAGGCGGGTCACCGAGATAGTGGAGATGCGATGCACGACCATAGCTCAGACGACACTGACGATGAGTTCCTCCTGGGCAAGGACTACGTGGCGCCCACGGGCTTGAAGAAATGGATGCAGATCAAGATCGGAGACTGGCCTGTGTACACCCTCTTTCTCGCACTGGGCCAGGTCATCGCTGCCAACTCCTACCAGATCACCCTGCTCACGGGCGAAGTCGGCCAGACGGCAGAGAAACTGTATGGGATCGCGACCACATACGCCATCACCTCTGCTCTCTGGTGGCTGGTCTTCCGGTACTTCAAGAGCATTGTCTGCCTCTCGACTCCGTGGTTCCTGTACGGCATCGCCTTTCTCTTCATTGGTTCTGCGCAGTTTGAGTCCGACTCCTTCACCCGCGGCTGGATCCAGAATGTCGGCAGTGGCTTCTACGCCGCGGCGTCGTCGAGCGGATCCATCTTTTTCGCGTTAAACTTTGGCGACGAGGGCGGCGCCCCCGTCAGCAAGTGGATTTTCCGCGCGTGCGTGATCCAGGGCATCCAGCAGGTGTATGTCATTGTGCTTTGGTACTGGGGATCCACGATGGCCCACCAGAACAGCCAGGGTCTACTGACGGCTGACAACCAGATCTCCAATACCTGGAAGATGACGTGCGTCCCTCCTTCACCTTTCTAAGCTATCTTTATCCATGAGTACACTATACTGACCTCTGTAGGGCCATCTGCTACCCGATTGCCATGCTCCTCTGGGCCATCGGCCTCCTCCTCATCTTCGGCCTCCCGAACTACTACCGCCAAAAGCCCGGCAAAGTGCCCTCGTTTTACGCATCCGTCTTCCGCCGCAAGATCGTCCTCTGGAACTTCGTCGCCGTCATCCTGCAGAATTTCTTCCTGTCCGCCCCCTATGGCCGCAACTGGAGTTTCCTCTGGACCTCCACGCACACCCACGCCTGGCAGATCGTCCTCCTCTGCGTCCTTTTCTTCGGCGTCCTCTGGTGCGCCTTCCTGTACCTTGTCGCCGTCCTCTCCAAGCAACACTCCTGGTTCGTCCCCGTCTTCGCCTGCGGGCTCGGCGCCCCGCGCTTCCTGCAGATCTGGTGGGCCATCTCCGGCGTCGGATACTATCTCCCCTGGGTGGCGGGCGGCTACACGGGCGGGGCGCTGGTGAGTCGGTGTCTCTGGCTGTGGCTGGGGGTGCTGGATTCGATCCAGGGGTTGGGGTTTGGGATTATTCTGCTCCAGACGCTCACACGCATGCATATGTGTTTTACGTTGATCGTCAGCCAGGTGCTGGGTTCGATTGCGACGATTGTGGCCCGGGCTTGTGCGCCGAATAATGTTGGGCCCGGGCCGGTGAGTCCGGATATTACGAAGGGGGGTGGGGAGCTGGCGAATGCCTGGTTCTGGGTTGCGTTGTTTTGTCAGTTGCTTGTTTGTGGTGGGTTTTTGTTGTTCTTTCGTAAGGAGCAGCTTGCGAAGCCGTGAGGGGTGGTTAATTGTGATGTGCGGGATGTATATGGAGTGTCTGGTTGGATTCCAGGGGGTTATCCATATGGATACAGGCCATATAATACCTAGAGAGCTCAGTAATAATGCATATAATAGTGACACTGCCTAATTTGGATCTTCTAATTCTGATCTTTAAATTCTTGCTCCGCCAAATTGGGACGAAATGGTCATCATCTCCGACTTGCCAGCAAACCTCGCCTGGGAACCAGCTGTCTTTGGAGTAGGACCAGAATCACATGGCAGCAGCCCTCATCTTCCTGAGCATGGGGTAGTGCACACTCACTTGACTCTAGGACGAGAATTTTGTGCGAAAGCTCCATCCTGGCCGGTGATAGATACTCAGTGCCAAACAAAGTGATGTGAGTTCACTCCAGACATAAAGGACTAACGGGAGCTCTCTTAGTCAGAGAGGCAGCGTCCTACATGGCCAGCAGGCTCGAAGTCGCCGGTGCCATGCCTGAGAGTTCAGCTTACTCCAATCACCCATCCGTCATTTCGTGGAGAGTGGAATCCGACTCTGCGGGTGAATTGGGCTTCTATATTCTATATAATAAGAGCCAGCGGATACTAAAGTCGACTGACGGACCCTGCATCCTCGATTTCCTTTTATCCTGACTGGTGCTAAATATTTGTATATCTAGTCCCGTTTACCGCTGTATTCTCGCTACCAGGACCCAGCATTACGCTCTAGCTGGGCCATATTATCAATTCTATTACAGTTTGCGTAGTGTATTCAATAAGGTTTAGTACTGTCAGTGGTACAAGTAGATGAATAAGACACGTTTTTCGTCCGCACTCTTCGGAATTATATTCTCTAGATAGCATCATAGCTAACACAGAAGGTACTGTCAACTTACTTCCTGCATGCTTAGTAGATAGGAATAACCAGGAAAAAGTCTCTATTTGTCAAGCCCACAAACTTGCCAGAGCCTAGATCCGCTGGGAAGCCCAAGAGCCCAATGAATCCATATGTCGCGACGAGTCTACTCAATCTGGTATATTCACTCAATATTCAAACCTAGGACGCACCTTACCGACTGTTCTTGCTGGCAGTGGGCCAGCATCTGCGAAAATCCTTCTGGGTCACATTATTTCTGGGGACATATCCTGCATTGTATTGAATGACCGACGACGCCCTTGTCTTTTCAGAGGCATATAAACGACCGCCTCCAGTCGCAATGCCTATTTCTTCCGGTTACAGTCATGAGCTGGGTAAGAATGGACCCCTACATGGACCTCATCCACACTTTGCTCCTCGCCCTGCGCGCATACGTTCTGCTATGCCACCGAGTGCAGCGTCTTCCTTTTCTGCTCCTTATACACTAGATAATAATGTAAAATGAGCGAATGGCTACCCTATGAAGAAGGTATTTCCGAAATCATGTTCATTCCATGCAGATTCTGTATGTGGCTAATCTCGGCTTAGGCCTGCCACCCCAGGCTCAGATACCAATTGGATGCGACCACCGCACCCAGCAAAGGGTATGATTATACTATACCAAAAAGACAAAAACATACAACAGCTGGGATTCGCATGTGGTCACCCACCATACTACTAACCAGCCGGCGTGTGGCTTAAGTACGGCTGAGCGGACGGGAAGCCCTGTTCTCCACACCCTGTGGTCGTATGTACTTGCTAGATAGTCGGCAAAACTTATATAGGACGTCAGTAGGTTTGATACTGGAAAAGGCACCTAGACAATAATCTTGCTGAACTGGCGCATTAGATGAAAGTGCCTTGTCAAGGCTTCTGATATCAGATCTAGCGCTTGCGTAGGTTTTGACGCTATCTGCAAATACGGATAACTGGCGCGATGGGAAGTGCCGAGGCCTTCTTCTAAATCTATAGGCGCGCACTGCGTTCCCCTCATGTTATTTCGTGTCTGCCGTATATCTGCAACTAAAGTCAGATCTTAACCGACCGTCTGCACACGCAATTGCTTTCTTCCTGGCCAAGTCAGAATATTGGAGTAGGCCCCAAGTTCTTTGTCACAGCTATGCAGATACCACCATCCCTAATCGGCGCGCCGTAGTGCTCAGCAAGTCTTACAGAATTGCAAGATACGAAGAGCTAACAGTACACAAATAATGATATCTATAAGATATATTCAACAGGCCAAAGGGCCCGAGAAGGCTCTTAGTATTGAAAGGTATGGCTTTTCCAGAAGATTTACCTGGAGAAGCGGGTGACCTGGCAGACTTCTACTAATAGTATCATTTCGCCAGTAGTATGGTTCACAGATAATTCCATCTGAGAATGCCACATCAACAGGATAGACCGTGTACCAATCGGCTATATTGCCTCTTTTTAAGACTCGTGCTCCGATATTCTGGAATAGGTCGACAAAATGCAGGAAAATAACATTTCTCTACCCACCCGTCAGATGTACTCAAGACATATACTGTATTATATCTAGATATCATATTATCTATCTCTCTGATCATTATCCTCCGGGAAACTCAACTGCTCTAAATAAAATGCTTCATTTGCATAATCCTTTTCCAAGCCCCCTACGCCCCTAACATGCTATATCCTTCCTCTTTTTCTTTGGGTTATTGAATACCGGTGCTATTAGCCACTTCTTTACCTCTATTGCCTCCGGGAAATGTACCATGAGATGAAATATATATGTAGGCTAACAGGAGGGGACAGCCGCTTGCTGTTGCTGCTCTTTCAGTATAAAGCTAAAATCTTCAACCAAGTGCTCGGATAGGAGCTTTAACCTCAGACTGGCAGTTTTCTTTAAGAGCTTCCTGCCGGCCAGGGTGTAGGGGCTGAGGGTGTTGGCGAAACTCGACGGTGAAGATCAGTTGCCTTTTGGTTCGGATAAATCTCACGAGAAACATGGGACTTATTCCAGCCCGGTGCATATGCTGCAGAGACCCGTCGGTCAGACTTCTGTCCTGCAGTTGTTACGATTTTGCCGGTGGTTGTATTCTAAACACTGCAGGAAGTGTAGACAGGCGTGCAGGGTTGCAATGGGCTCTTGTCCTGGATCAGCTGAGCCAGGGTTCTGATAATTATGAAATGGTGTTGACTAGACAAAGATTGTGCTGGGAAACAGGCAGCACAGGCCCGAGTACTAACTAGAAGGACTCCAGCCTGGAGTGGATAGAGCATTCCTTCTCAATGTATTGATTCATAGGCCACGGCTGGAAGAACAGGGACCCGTATTGAGAATTATCCCTTGGAGCTGTGATCTGCTCTTCCATCTTTCCAGACCCTGGATTAATTAATGATTTTCAAACAGCCTTTCAGCTTGATTTTGAACGTGCATAAGCGCCCAGTCAGGATGTTCGCTTGGTCATCTATATCCTTCGTTCGTAGTGCGTGCTGACCCTGCACCACGAAAGGAGGGACTAGAGTTGGAGGCTCTGCCTTTTCTGGCAATGTCACACTTGCTTAAGTATTGATCAAGCGCTAGTAAAACTATAGAGTTTACTGATAGAGCTTGATCTTGAACTTATCTACAGGGGCTCCTAGGAAATGTGACAGCGTACGCCGCACATGATATCAATATTATTTTCATAGCTATAGAATCCTCAAGCCAGCCCTTTGTTGATCATCGTTGGCGGAAGATCCATAAGACCGGTCATGGTCGAAGTCAATTCTCCCTGATGGTCAGATACACGCAGACAGAGTAGGCCAGAGTACGATTTCCAACCAAAGCCAGAAGAGAAACCACGGTTTGTCTCTGGAAGAGTCAGTTCCAGCGTGCACTCGAACCAGAGTGGGGACCATGCACTTCCTTCAGGCCGACTAGTACCCAAAACATGATCCAGGAGTATATATCTGTGCTGCTGGATCAGCAGGACCCATATTGCTGCTGAAGGTAGTCCATGCACTGACTTACGCTCGCTATCATAACTGTCGAAGAGGCTCCGCCACAGAGAGGAGGATAACCAGTCATGACGATGATTGCAAGCGACCACAGGGTCCGCCTGACTGGCATAAGGATGGGTATACATTTGAAACCCGTCCTGACCTTATATTACTTCACGTGTAGGAAGGGAGGGGACCGACATCCTCAGAACCGGTTCTGATGCGGGCTCTGGCTCCGAAATCGTGCGAAGTCTCCAAGGGGCTGGTCCCGCACGTAATCTGCAGGGGAACCCGGAATCGAAACTTGGGGTCTCCCAGACCCTCCAGGCGCACCATGACGATCAGCGTATACCGTCTGGAGGTGAACGCACCGGAAAAGGTCGGAACCGGCCAGTGTTCACTGTCATAGGTGTAGACCAGCTTGGCGACCGAACGCCATCCCCCGCACATGCAGCTTTTGCGAGAGTTTTCCGCGGCGGGCCGCTCCGTGGGCGTCCAGGTGGAACAGCACAGTTTCCGGTTCTGAGCGCGACAGACCTCCGTCTTCTTTACCAGCACCGGGGGCCATTGGTCCCGTTTCACCAGTCTTGGTACGGCGTCCTGCGGAAGAGTCGACCAGACGGTGGCTGCTTCCAGGGACGAATCTACAACCAGATGAACCTCGGCTGGGGAAGTCGACCGCGCGTTGGGTCCATTTTCGTAATGGGTGCTCGGCGTCGGCGAGGAACGATAGAGTAATTGAATCGGAATGGTTGTGAAGGCTGATCTGTTGTCCAAGTTAAAGTGCAGCGGTGCCGGCTCCTCTGTACAGATGGAGACGCTGGGAGCACCCTGGAAAGGCAGAATTCGGGATGGGCTTCTCGATGCAGCCAGACAGTACTCGCCAGGGAAGTCGGAAACGCAAAGGGGCGGCGGAACGCCGGTGGCGGTTGGAATAAAGAGAACCGGGTGACGATCCTCAGCGTGGCAGATGCCGTCTCTCGTTAGCAGTCGCGCGCGAACAAAGTACGAAATGCCGCATTTGCCGCGATGCCAGACATCGCCTGCACCGTCATACGACTCTGTGGCCAGGGATATCGATGGCGGGAGCGCCCCTCCCCGGCCATGATCCGAGTCGATGTCTCGGTCGACACCGGATATGGCGTTAGGGATGTCAAAGTGCCAGGGCACCATCAGAGGATAGCGACGGTCGAGCGTGTCCGGGTCGGGTAGCGCCACAGTATATGTGAGTCGCAGAAACTGTTGCCCGTCACTAGTTGCTGACTGCAGACCCTCTTCGGCCCAAGCGTAAGGCAGGGGGGTATATCTATCTATCTCCTTCTTTCGGGTATCACCTTACCTTGAGCCATTTACGTCCCTGATGGGCAATAAGGCTTCCCCAAGGGACGCTTTCCAGCGTGTTCAACAGCTCCCCTTATCAGTCGTATTCGATTAGCTGGTTTGGGAGAACAGGGGATCGATATTTCTGTGTCCATTCCTTACCCTCAAGAGTCACCTCAACAAGAGAGGCAGCGGATACTCCGGTCCGGGCATCTAACCAGAGACGAGCATATCCATCCAGCACGCCGCCCCCGAGAACGCATGGAGCAGCGCCCAAAGATCCGGTGGACAGAAAGGGCTGCTGGACCGTAGCGGCCGAAAACAGAATCTTTATTTTGCACGGCATTATTTTCGCAAACAGCAGAATCAGTGAGGATTGTCTGGGGATGTGTAAAGACCCGAACGACCATGCTAGGGAGCTGTGTGTCCGGCTCTGTGTGGGAGCCGGCACGTAGCACTATTTATAGCTACAGTATGCGTGTTTTAGCAACAAGTGAAGGGTACCGCTGCTGAGCTGCCCATGACTGATTGGATCTGTTCATCTTCAACCCATGGCGAGCGGCATTCTCATTCAAGGGAAGAGGTAAACCACGTGAATCCGGCCAGCACAAGGGATCTTGTAGATTGGCGATCGACGTCGACTATAAACGATCAGAATAATAATAATATCCAAGGTTGATCGACGTTTGGTAACGTCTCACTGCACGGAACCGCCGGGACCACCTCACTGACTGACGTCTCCAGTCCCCACCATGCCGAGCGGGTGGTTCTGCCCGGGCAGAACTGTCTGTCGCGACGCAGTCAGGAGCCGTACGCTGAAACCAAGAGCCTAAAAGATGATACAATGGCTCTATTGGATTCCATCCATCATTGTGGACGGGGATTCTAAGATTGTTCTACCGGGCAGGATGTCAAGCGACCGAGACTGGGCTCGGAGCGGCACTTTCGTGATCACTGGAATCGTCGTTAGGGTGGCGTTGACAGCCATGGCTTGCCCTCTCGAAATGTTATCGAATGGGGGGTTAGGGAGTTCATGTGCCGGGCCTATTATGATGGATCTGGATGATGGTCAGTAACAATACATGCCTTGCCCGTAATCCATCCCCGAAGGCCCGTCTCGATCTTTCTGACGGCTTTCCTTTGTGATGATATAACAATTAGGCTGGTCTATGACAACTCGGCAGCAGTCCGCATAATCCCGTTGACATCCAGTGTGACTGGAATCAAGGTCACTAACGCAGGAGTTAGCATGGATGGGATCCCAACGTCACCAGATATAACGCAGAACTATCTTCTATTGGCATAGACGTGGTTGTAATAGCTCTGTTTCATTTCATGTGGAAGAAAAGGAACTTCAAATAAAATATCCAGCGATCTAGTTACGTGCTCTGATATCTCTAAACCTGCCCAACATTCGCCATCAACTGCGTCGCGAACACATACGGCCGATCAAAACATGTATCCCAATGCATGCGCCCCGACTCCCAAAATCTGTGCAGAGCCTCTATCGCCGTCATGGGCGCATACGTCCCCAGCCAGCGACTCATCTCGGCCAGACTCTCGTGTACGAATGTGCGCATGGTGTCATCTCCATGGACAGCTTCCACGCCCAACACCACTAAAGCCCAGAATATAAACCGTTTCGCCGGGGGAGACTTGATTGCCTCTGCCAGAAGCGCCTGCAGGATCTGACTGTGTGTGGCACGGCTGCGTTGGAGAACTGTCGTCCGTGGCAAGATCGACACGCTCTGCAGCGAGGAGATGCAGTAGATGGATGCGGCCACTTGGTGGATGGTGCCGAGAAGGAGCCAGGTTTCTTTGGATTGCGGTTTCGTCTCCGCCCATTCTTCGGGGGAGAAGGTGTTGATCCGGGAGAGGACAGCGTATGCGTCTTGGGTCAGGTCTTTTTCTCGGGAGATGTGTCGTGAGGCAAGTAAACGCAGGTAGCTGGTTTTGATGATTTCTGCGAAGACCGGGGCGGGACAACCTTGGAAAGCGAATGGGCTGCTACCGTATTTCTCTAGAAGAAAGTAGATATCCTTGACCTGAGAGGTCGTCATGGCCATATCGGATGCGGGAGAGGTCGTGTCCCCCATGACTGTGACGCTGTGGGCTGGTTAGCCAGGATATTGCAGTGATGGGATGGGCCCACGCACAATACAAACAGCGAAAGCAACGGGGCGATCCCCACGGATTTGATGACCGAGTGCGCCCCACCACGCATGAGAATCAGTTTCCGTACACCCTCCAGGTGGAGCCGCCAGTGCGATGAGGTGCCGTGGTGGACCTGCCAGGGACAGAGAGAGATCAATATGAGGGAGTGTCACAGCACGGAGGATAAAGGATCAAGACCCACTTCAGCAAGGAGCAGGGTGAGCATTCCCGCGATTGCAATATCACTCGTCCGGCCCTTTTCCGAATGAATAGCATCGATCAGAGAGCGAATCATCTTACCTCTGCAGCGATGGAAGGTTGTGGTTAAGGCAGTAGAGTCCGGGTTCCCGCTCGTTCGGCTCCCGTGATGGCTAAGTGCCATGCAGACGATCCCAAGCTTGACATGGTCCGGCATCGCCAGGCCCATTTGGAAGTGCATTGCTGACAGGGGGTAGTAAGTCTTGTTGGGAATGAGGTCATGCGTGGGCTGGAAGTCGGGGTAGATGTTGGTATTGTCTATCTTATTGTTAGTATTTGGATACCGGATGATTCCTCATCTAGACGACTTGCAGTATTCGACAGCCTGCACGAGCACCTGCAACTCCGAATCCACCTCCAGATGAGGCGGCATGACGAGGTCAGTCGGTTTTGAGGCGCTCCCCTTGACCATCGATCCCTTCTGCTGCCTGTCCGTCCCGTTCCGACTGCGAGACTTCACTTTCCCTGGAGGCAGCCACTTCAGCCGCACGGGCTGCCTCTCGTCGTATCCGGGGCAGTCGATCCCCGAAGCAGCACACCGGTTACACCCGGGCCTGGTAAAGTCACACACCAGACTGCGTCGGAGACATTCCCAACAGTGGCGCTTTCGATCGTCTTCCATGCCAAATTGCATGTACTACCCAGGGAGCTACAGGCCCGAGACTTGGCTGCGAGGGATGTACGGTGTGGACGAGAATTCGCCATGTCATGGCGTCAGGCTGCGGAGAGGGGCTGGCTGACACGCGTCCGCCTAACAGGTCCACGTCCGTTGGAGTACAGCCATTCACAGTGGCTAATAATAACTCTTATCACTACTTAGCTTTGGCTAAGCTCTGTGGGTCAAGGCAGACTCAGCCGCGATCGTCCTCTTGGCAGTGTGGATTGCCTCATTCGGAAAGGGATATGGTTTGGCCCCGATCAGTGCAGAGGACCAGCTGGAGATTTAAATCATGAGGTACTGAAGTTCATCTGTCCATCTATCTCAACATTCACTGATCAATTGTCCTAAGATCACCCTGATCATTTCACCAGAAATTCATGATGGACGGTCAAGCTGGTACGTGTATCCAGCTACCCCAAGAAGATCAGCACATAGTATACTGACAGTGACCAGTCCACAAAAGCCTCTATGTATACACCCCAAACGAAGGAGCTGCCATCTTCTTCACTGCTGCCTTTGCCGTCTCCGCCGTTTTCCATATCTGGCAATGCTGGTAAGCCCCCGACAACCCGTGCCCTGGACCTTCCCACGAGTCTAACAACACACCAGCCGATACAAGTCCTGGGGAATCATCGGACTGCACCCGATTTGTGCCATATTCTTTGCCGTGGGCTTTGGCTTCCGGATCTACGGGAGCCTCAATTACATGGACACGTCCCACCACGCCTTGATGGTTTACATCCTCAGTCAAGTTTTCATCTACATTTGCCCGTATGTCGATCCACCCCACCACCAAATATATACATGCCAACTAACTGTAAATACGGCAGCCCCCTTCTCGAACTGTCAAATTATCACGTCCTCGGCCGAGTGTTCTCCTATGTGCCATCTCACGCCCCGATCCCCCCACACCTAGTCCTGGGTATCTTCGGCGTTGTCATGGCGGTGGTGGAGACCATCAACGCCCTAGGAGTGGCATTCACAGCCAATCCAGTCGGCACGAATCAAAGCCTGGGATCGAAGCTAGTCCTCGCATCGCTTGGGATTCAGCTTGCCCTGGTTACCTCGTTCCTCCTTATTGCAGCGATCTTCCACCGCCGCTGTGAGATGGCCCACCTCCCCAAGCGAGGCATCCGTACTCTCCTCGTCACTCTATACATCAGCATGTTCCTGATCCTGATCCGCTGTATCTACCGTCTGGTTGAGAACACTGGAAACACGGAAATCGACTTCGATCATCCAGAGGAACTCCAGTCGTTGAGCCCGCTGCTGCGGTACGAGTGGTTTTTCTACGTGTTTGAGGCGGCCGTCATGCTTCTGAACTCGGTTTTGTGGAACGTGCACAATCCGGGACGGTATCTGCCACGAAATAAGACTGTTTTTCTATCGCAGGATGGGATCACGGAGGTTGTGGTGGACGAGGAACCGAGGACGGCCAATCTTGGTCGCGGAGTGTTGCAGATTCTGACCTGCGGGCTATGGGGCATTATTTCTCCTGAGAAAGGGAAGAAAGGTGAGCATATGCCAGAGGAAACAGTGTACTTGGGTGTTGGATCGCATCAAGTTTGATTATACTGGGGGAATGTTTGCTTTTTGAGGTGATCGTTCATATATCTTTTTGTATTTGTGACATGCAATGTTTGATTTACTCAGCTGGAATGTACAATCTTTATTAGAGGAAGGCATCCTGGTACAAGCCCAGCAAAATCTCCTTTTCTTGGGTGGGCTTGGTATATGTGATGGTAAATAATGCTGGGCAGCACTGCTTTCTCCTTTAGGCTCCATTTATTGCGCCTGTGCCTGCCACTTATGTTCACTCTATTTCTTCAATAATTACCTTGGAGTGGGAGCAGTAAGTTTTATATTTTTAGACAGTGATGATACTTAATACGTGCTTTTAGTTAACGTCATGTTTATTTTTTAACAACTGACTTATATATATAACATTTCAGATCCTCCAAACTCAGTTCACTTGTTGGTCTTAGGTATAGATAATATGAATAAAATGGGAGAAGGCAAAGCTTCTCACTACAGTTACTGTTTGAAACTGATACCTATATGAATGTTTGATTACTGGCTAAATCAGCCTAAGGCTTGCTTTTTAGTGCAGTTAGTGAGGTGTCTGTCGGGTACTATGTTAATAAATAATATAATTCATGATGTCGAAGTTATATCATTTGCCATATAACCACAGATAGATTGTAGACTTTAAAGGTAACATACATATAACTGTCTTGCATGAACCCAATAGCAAAAATACCCCCCTGCCTCGGAATTGTGGATGATGATTCCCATCAGTAACAAACACTGTTGGCTCGGCGCCCTCTGGGAACTGTTAGTCTTGCCCTCCCAGATGATGGGATACAGGGTACGCACTACGGTCCTTCCATCTGTTCTATCTCTGAGACCCCTGTGTATTTGGATGCGAGTGTGGTGGCGCAGATGGAACCGTCGGCATTGCCATCGATGTCTGTCTCGGGCCCGTAGACATCACTGGGCGTGGCGTAGAGCTGTTGTTTTCTTTGCCTTTGCCTTGCGGTCTGGTGGCCCAAAATCCAAGAGAGATGCACATGTTGCTGCTGGCAAGGAGAGTGAATTGAAGATATAGTAGAAATAAGAAGCAGATCAAGGGAAGTTTGACGGTTGATGAGGATGGGGGAAAGCAGATATCATGCAGCTTGCTTGGGGTTCTTATACATCTTCCCGCAATGGCCCCTCAGTTCTGTAGATTAGGGGGCTTTACCGGAAGAGGAAGTCCACGATGCCAAGACGTCGATCCCAGCACAGCACCAAAGCTTGTCCATCTTGGTAAGATCAGGCAGCTGAACAGCCTCATAGATGTGGGCCACTATGCATCTGTTATCTTAAGAATTGGTATCCTGATTTGCTGGCAATTTTGACCAAAAGCCCCTGCACACTCAGCGAACAAAAGCTGAAGTGCAGACAGTTGGGTGTTGCCTAAATAAGTTTAGCATGCGGCTGCTTTACCGTCACACAACTTGGTAAGATTAAAATAAGATTAGGATAAGTATAGCATTAATAGAATAATGGAATGGTTCTTTAGATGGCAGTAAGTTACATGGGTGGCACTAAGAGAACATTTTATGTATAGAGGTGCAGTTCTGACCTCGCCAACCAAATCTGGATGACCCACGATTCCACACGCGATACCCTGGCCCTCTACTACGACATGGGCGCCGATTCCGAAGTCCCTGTCATCTCGGACACGGGGATCATCCTGATCTCGGTTCTGATTGGTATTGATATCCTCGCCCTCTACGCCATGGCGGTCTACACATGTCTGGTCCCCCGCTGGACCGACAACCTTGATGCCTTCGCGATGCTGCGGATTGGCTCGGCGCTGGGAGAAAAAGTCCCGCTGAAGGTTGCGCCCGTGCCGGATGATGTATCGGTTCTTGATGAAATAGCGGGGTGGGTCGGGGACTTGGAGGAGCAGGGAGTATGTGGTCGCGTAGGGTTGGGGGGTTCTGGGCCATTGCGTTCGCGCAGGGCGTATTTATCCTATGATGGTCAACCTGCTGATATGTGTTCTGATGGGCAGCCTGTTGGTTCCAGACCACGCCGGGATATTTTGTTAGATAGTCTGTCGTGGACGTTTTTGGGGAAGGAGTGGGGGCGGTCTTCGGGGTAATTTGGCTCTTATACCGCAAGTCTATTGAATCATTCCATCCTCGTGTCAGGTCATCAACTGCCTTGTTATGTAGTTGACAGGATCCATTGCAGTAGTCACAGTTTAGCGGCCATGATGTGCCCTGGACCTTCATTCCCTTATCATATATCTCTGTGTGTTTAATATGTGTCTTCGTCGTAGGGCAAGGATCGAACCTAGGTTATACAACTAGCCAACAATCATAGTATTCAGTCTGACAGAGAGAGCTTAATAAAATCCATAGCAGTGATAAAACAATCCGGACTCGGAACACCAAAGAGACCCAAATCGTTCATACCGGGGAGTAAAGAAGATTATTCCCCAAACATGGCCTTGACAGCCCCCTCCATCGCTGAAATGATATGCTCCCCCTCGCGGGAAATATTATATACTAGGACAATCTCTGAAATCTGTAATAGCCGTCCCAAGAATAATAGAATTATAATACTCCTTTTATAATGTAGTCAGGTAGACTTTCTGTATAATACTCTTAGTAACCAGGGATAGCCTCTTTATTGCTTTTTTCTTGATACATTCCAGCTGTATATTTTAGTTAGAGTATCTATACTGCAAGGTAAAATAGTATTTATAGCCTAAAAGTGTTCTTGTTTGTAAATATTCTTCATATTCTTGTAATATTGTAGGCAGTTCTTTAAGAGCTGACGTAGATAGGTACTCTATATATATATACTCTATAGAAGATCTTCTTTCGTAATTATCCTCTCTACTATGCATCCTGTGGTACATATAGTTAGATATTCTTCATATATTTAGCTATATATAAAGCTTCTAGTACGTTTACTAAGGGCGTCTATAATCCATTCTCTAATTATTAAAGTACTGATTAGTATATAACTAATACTAAGTTGCTTTAGTATAGTCTACAAGTCTAGTATAATATCTTCCTGCTTCCAGGCACGTATGATCCCTGTCTGCCCTATAGTAGACATGACATTATCGAGTATCAACAACACCCCATAGCCTAAGCCGCTACTACCATCTATCAACAAGGATTCACGGAAATGCGCGGTGTAAAGCCTCATCATGGACTAAACAGGCATATATTTCTGGTTGAGACTGACAGATCATGTACGCTATGATCTCTGACCATATTAAGATGATGATTGTATCTGATGATGTGTTTGCGGCCATTGTCAGAGTTGCCTGATGTAGATAGGGCTGATTCTGCCCTTGTGCATTGAGTTCTAGGTGAGGTTCGAGTGAAGTCCATGCCATCCCTCGCTAGACCCGCCAAGGCCCTTCCAACGCCGCGATCTCGGAGAAGAAGCTGGATGCAGACTAGCTGTCTTCCTGGACTGCACCAGGTTACCTTGCTATTTGTCGACACAATCCTGTGACTCGTAGAACCGAGGCCGCTCATTTAGCCTGCAGCGGGAAAAAGGGTATCTATCTACCTTATATTGAGATCAGCCCACCGATCCCAATCTTCCCCGGCTCCCGTTTCCCCACATACCATATATCGAAGAAAGATCTCCCATGCCCACAGCAACCTCCACCCACGGCTGGACCCTGGCCAACGTCGGCCCCGCCCCGACCACCTACAGCGTCCCCCCCTCCTGCACGGCCTCCTCCATCTGGCAAATCGAGCTCACCACCAGGCCCGGCCACATCTACTGGGGGAACAAATGCTACGGGGACGAGTTGACCGACTGTAGGGGGGTGCCAACGGACCCGGTCCTTCGCGATGCGACATCCACGAATCCGTACGTGCTGCCTATTCACTCGCCGGGTCTGGAGTGCCCGTCCGGCTTCAAGACCCTTGGAGCGATCGGCCGCCCCCAGACGGATGGACCTGTCACGTCGGAGGGGATTTACACGCTGGGGTTAGAACGAGCGAATAGGTTCGGCGACATCTGGGGGTATTACTACGGGCTTTCCGATGCCGTCGGGGATCTACTAGATCCGGGGGAGACACTGATTGCTTGTTGTCCTAGGTACGGTACCTCCCCTATTTTTATCCTCACCTCATCACATCCATCCATACTCCTCAATCCAGATGCTACCTACATTAACCTAACACGAGTGCAGTGAAATGACCATCGGCACAGTCGGAAACTGCTACTCCACGCTTCCCCCGCGGCCCATCTCAACCGGATGCCTGATGGGATTCTACTTCACCGACGATGAAACCATCTCGACGACTTATGTCGCCAATGGCACTACCTTCACCGGGGACCTGATTCTCGATATGCCCCCGGCAACTACCAGAGCCGATCACACGTCTTTTGACCCGACGATAACCTCGGATTTGGCGGCGGTCACGTCCTTCCCTGCGATGTTGCTCTTTCATAAGCCTTCTGATGTCGGGGGCGGTGGGGGTGGGGATATACAGGCCGAGACAGAGACAGAGCCGAGTGGGACGAATGCGGCGGCGGGATTGTATCGAGCTGAGACGGGCTGGCAGCTGGTTATGGGGATGGTTGGTGCATTGGTCGTCTCGGTGGTGGCGGGGATGGGGATTGTTTTGCCTTGGTAGGGGTATCTTGATCGCTCTGGGGATTTGTATTGTGTGATGAGTGGGAAAGGTGATAATCTGGACTACTATAGTGAACATGTATATTTGTCACCGATATCAGGCACTGATTCGAATGTAGATAAGAATATATAATAAATCTAATATCTCGGTATGCTATAGATATCAAACCCTCCATACTAGAAATATTATCACCAGTTAATAGTATATTCTCACTTGCAAATCGTATTTACTTACTTAATAATATTGAATAAATATTAGCGTGCTATTTTATCAGTGAAATATTTAAAATTATCAGACTATATTAAATTCTAAGGCACAGAGAACTCTCCAAACACGTAGGTATAGATAATGGCCTGAGTAAAGGGCCCTGAGAAATACCGTTGGTCTAAGCTGTACGAAGCTGGGTATGATATCTAACGTTCATTCTATCTCTCTATTTGGTCGCACCTGTAGATGAAGTCAGGTTTACATCCGTTTCAAGCGGAGCAAACAAAGTACACTTACCAAGAATCCTCTTGATATCGCCGTAGATGGCAAACTGGCCCGCGGTAAGGCCACCAACCATGAACAGACGGGTTGGTAGACCAGCAAAAGATCCACGCAGCCCAAGCTGTTGACCAATCTTGACCAGCCGAGAGATCGTGCTCTCACCGGGCAGACCCTTGGTCTTGTTAATTTTAGATAGCATGGTATCAGCAGGCTGGGACACGATAGCAGCAGCAAAGCCACCAAGCAGACCGGATCCCAAGTTCACCGCAGTCGAGGCACCGGCTGACATCTGGGACTTATCAAACTGGCTCAGGATAGCCTCAGAAACTTTTTCAAAGGCAACGAATTTGGTGATTGTGTACGGAATCCTACTGGGAGTTAGTTGCGTTCTTCCCGACATGTTCTCTTCATGAAACGGTGGGGAGACTGTTATTGAATGAACATACTGCTTGAAGAGGATAGGGCCAAAGCCCGAATAGAAAGCGCCAATACCCTCATTCTTCAGGATTTTTCCAACGCCACCAATGAGGCCATTAGCAAATCCCGGTGTCGAGACGAGGCGAATACGCGTTGCCTCCAGGGGACACAGGGCAATTGAGGCGAAGAACTCGGCTGAACCCGCCGAGATCATGTATACAGCGGTGCTGTTCTTCTTGGCCGCCTCTGCACCAACGCTGTGCAAAATGTTCTTCTGGAAGAACTCGTATCCTCCGAATTTGAAGGCGCCTTGCATGAAATAACCCGCAAATGTCGGGCCGAAGCCAGTCGCAAGAGCGTTAATGCCCTCGGTTTGGATGACCTGACGGAAGCTACCGATCATGCCACGGTTATACGCTGCCGGGTCAAGCTGGATCCGAGTTTTGACGCTGTGCAGGCAGTTTTCATATTTCAGTTGGTACTGGAGCTGGAGCTGGAGCTGAGGCGAGAGTGAACTGAGGGCACGTACACGTCGACCGGGGTGAAGGCGCCATGGGTGATGGAGCAGCCCAATGCGCCGGCAAGAGCGAAGCGAGCATAGAGGTTAATGCCCTCCGGTTTGCTCTTGGTGAGCTGGGGGAGGGCAGGAGGAGCGGCCATTGCAGCAGTCTTGATACGTAATGAGCTGTGACGCGATCAAGACAGAAGTGATGGAGATGCTGATTGGGAAGACTTGGGTAGGGAGATTAAGGGACAGGGAGCCCCGTATATACTTATAGCTTGGGCGAACACAATGGGTCCAATTGCGTGTAGACGGATTCCATTCGGATCCAACACTTAACTCCGTTTATCTCCTAATGCCTCCGTCGTGTTGGCACTAATCGTTAATGAGCGGGTCAAGAGCGCCCTGGGGGTACCTATAATTGGAGATCGAGAGCGATCTACAGCCCGGCTCTCTTGGCCATAATCACTGCCTGGCCAAACTTGGTGAACATTCTGACTTGCTCCAACTCCAATCCAGCGCGCTCTAGCAGCTCCGGATAACCAGCATCGAACCGACCTACAGCATTGTGACAAGCACACGCGGCCAGGGCTGCCGCAAGAGTCCACAGGTCCGGCGTGGGAGCTCGCCCTTCGCGTGCCATCTATGCCTTCGCACATTGTCAACGATCATTAGCACACTATCAGGGCCCATGACCGGGGCCTGGGATGCAAGTATGCGCACGCAGCAATTATCAATCCAGTCGAGAAAAGAAATTGGATGAAGTAGGCCCGCGCCGCTTTGACAGTCTGCTCAGTGAAGAAGTCATAGACCATAGTCTCCACACCAGCCTCGCGTGCTATTTCTGCCTTCTCGATGATGGCAGCGCAATCCTGCATGATTATCCTGCTGCCCGGCTTGTGGACCTTTTGCACCTCAATACACTGCAAGCCATCACCGCCGCCCATATCAACAAAGACCACCTCGTCCTCTTGCATATTCTGTGTGAGTTCCTCGTCAAAGTGCACGACATCGGTCCACTTAGTCATGACAGAATGAACCGCGGCCATGTATCCGTAAAAGCTCGCATGTTGCTCAGGATGGGATTCCAGCCAGTCATAGAAGCTCTGTGTGGTGTTCCGGGTGACTTGGAAGGCTGTCTTCTTCCCGCTCCCGTCAAGATTGTCGGGATCACTTGTCAGGGCCCGGTGAAGCGAGCCATAAGTAGGTCTGATAATGTCATGCCAGAAAGTGAGCGTTGTGACCACCTCGGGGTCCAGTAGATTGTACGTGAGCTTGGCGGGGGCACAAAAGCCCTGTCGAGGCTCGACGGCGGAGCCATGGTGGCGCTGGTAGCCCATGATGGCGCTGAGGAGGCTCTTATCCACGCCGCTGACTTTCATCAGGTCAGCAAGGGCCACGGGCTTGGTGTCGTCACTATCGGTCAATTTCGTCAAGAGGCCGAGCCCATAACAAGGCGAGTGGTGACGAGGGGAAGGTGTGTAAACATGTCCTACCTCACAATACTTTTTGTGGCGGCAATAGTTGGCACAACCCTTCATGAAGCAATTACTGGTTCAGGGCTTTATGGGAGCTGGTGGTAATACATGCCTGCAGACCTTAGGCACCTAATTTTTAATAAGAAAGTTAGAGCCTAATATAAGGATAACATACCTACCAGACCTAGTGTGCTACTTACTTACTGTTACAAATCTGCCAGGCTCATCAGCAAGACAAAATTACCGGGCAGAAACCTCATAATCAATGACCTAGATCCTATTGCAAGTAGCTGTGTCACTTTCTCAATGAGCGTTGTTCAGCACTTGCCAACTCTTTCTCCCGAGCTCTTCCGCTGTCAGTATGCCCATCAAAGCTTTGGCTACTGAGACTTCTGCACCATCAGGAGTCAATATCACTACCTCTCAAGCTGCTGCAGAGACCAAGGCGCACACGCGTCCTCATCACCGTCCCGGTAAACAAGGATGTGGGCATTGCTGCCTGAGATCTTGAGAGCCCTTCTGATTTACGGGATGTGTGATTTGCTGGGTCGAATCTCGAGGGCTGACTTTCAGTACTATACAGATATTGTTACTCTACCTCTTTCTGATATTGTGGGAAGGATAACAGTCACCCTTGCCTAGGAGGCACGGACCTGTAATATATTTTAGTCTTCTCTCCCTAGATATTAGCATATCAAGATTTAGTTTCATTTGCCAGGTTATAATCTCTGGTGATTGAAAAGTTCTCTTCTTAACTGCTGTCTCTAAAACATGGTCCAGGTGTTACAGACCAAGTCTCTGCAGTAAATAATAGCTCTCTTCTCTCTCTTATAGATTCAGGATCTATATAGACTTTTATACCCTGCTAGTAGTTTCTCTGGATTGTGCAGCGGGGTTTCCAAGTAAGCACTGGCTAATCCACCTAATGATCAGGTTTTGCTCAGATAATAACTTGGGAAGGTCAATTGGTCTCTGGGTGAACCAGGAGTCACTGTACTGCAGTGCATTAGCGTCCTATCTCAAGCAAGGACTAGTAAGGAGATAGTCATCATGCATGTCACCCGGAAGCTCTGAACATCCAAGGCTGGCTGCAGCTGACTTTTTACAGTGCTAAATCATGTTAAACCATCTCCCGTTTCATGTTTTCTTTACAGTGGACAGGTGCATCTTCAGCTGGTGGGCAAGGATATAATTTATTTATTGTTTATATGGCGTGCTAAAAACAGGCCATTCTGATGCCGTGGGCCTGGAAGCTAACCCAGGGCACAAAAAAATAAAAATAAAAA
>MU628595.1:0-55898 GCA_025688805.1 Aspergillus egyptiacus | reverse complement strand
AAACACGAATCAACGGTAGGTAGAGGACAAAGAGACACTGATTGAGAGCTCCAGCTCCAGTCGCGACAGCTCAAAAAGGCAACATCCGCGGCTCCGACTTCGGAGGGCGTGCAATGACACATTCAACAGTTCCAACTTCGTCTCCCAAGAGAGGCTTGCAGAGTATGGCGTAAGGATCTCTTTCCTTATTTCCCCGAGATCTGTCAGTCAATTGCGCGTCTGGTTCGTCCAGAGATCCACCCTCCAACGTCTATCCAAGTCGTCACAGTCAAAAAGATTGCCATGGCGGGATCCAGCCTGTCACCTGCGGGGTCAGTTGACTATGGCGAGTTTGTGGCTGCCGTGGAAAAGAGATTCGAGTCTGTCATAAGGATACTGCTCAATACGAAGGAACCCGGCCTGCTGGTAGCTGTCACTTCAACATCAACCGATGTCGTATTAAGCCGTGAAAAAGTGATATATGACAGCAGTAGTAGTGGCCTGCGAGGAGAGAAACGCAGCTCAGTCTCACCATGATGGGACATCGAGATGGATCGATCCACACAGACCCTGAACGAATCAGGGCCGTAGGCCGATTTCCTGGATTAGGCGACCCTGAAGCATTAATATATCTAGCTCGCTATCGCGAGCGCGCACATGGAGTCTTGGACTGTTCTTGGAGGCTTGAAGCACGAGCCCCACCAACTAGCTACCACATGGCAAATAGTAGCTCGGTGGGATCTGATGACAATGAGTAAAACACCGTTATAGAGAGGCAGATTTGTAAAAGGGAATGCGTCAGAGTCGGAATTCTTGACGGTTCTGCCATGCTCCAGCTTGGGTTGGAAGGCCGTGGAGTTGGCAATAGTTCTACTATCTAGATACATCCCCGTCCTTTGGCTCCTTGGTCTAGTACTAAGTACCTTATACTCGACCGGAGTCTGCATACACTGATACAGACATAGCTGAATTATTAAAACAACGACGGACCCAGCGGAGAAGATGGGAAAACTCCGGACTGTCTCTCTCGACATTTGACGATAATATGTAACAGAGAAGCCATCACACGTGCAGTCCAATAATATCTGTAGCAACAGCAGTCCATTCAAAACAGCCGTAACTCCGTGCCGACCGGCCAGCGTCACATCGTCTGGCTGATGGTAGCATCCCATCGCATCAAATCATCCTCTTTCAATTTCTTGCCTCTTTGCTTCCCTTGGGGCCTCCGCGGCCTATTCTTCTTGCTCGCTTTCTTTCTTTTCTCTCGCCTGATTCCTTTCCTCCCCGTCTTCCGAACGGTGGGGAATGTCACCGGCTGGTCCTGTGGCTTTTTTTAACCTTCACCTCTGTGCCTTCGCCAACTCCTTCCATATATAATCTCAATTGCGGCCTTACTTCCTCGCTTCCCTCCACTTTTTCTCCCCGCTGAGGTTCTGCGTGCGATACACCACCCATCTGCCGCCATAATCTTTGTGGTAAATCGCAAGCCTTTTGTGAGTGGTACACGTTCCAGCCCGGTCCAGTTTGCCCTCCGCGCATACTGGCTTCCTGCATGATTGATTGTCACCGTTGTGCCATCTTCCCCATGACCCTGCCGCGCACACGCGTCACCGCATTGCTTTCACTGTAACATCGAGGCTGACCATCCGTATAGATTTATTGCAAACACCCCCGGCTGCTGCTTTCCTCGAGGCTCTGTTCCCGCGCTTCCGACTCGAGAAGTCCCCCTCCCCCGACGCACCGCACATATACCGCCACACGCATCTAAACAATCCTTGCTGCCCATTCTTGCCCGCCGCCGGACAGTCGAGAGGCACGTATCTACTGAAAGGGAAACTCGCCGTCTCCTGCCATGAATTGAGCGCACACGCGCAAGCTGCGACCTCAAGTACAACCTCGGTCTATGAGTCACGCGGAGTGCCATCGCAACCCGCCGAGCTGCATTCTATTTCCACATCTCACATCACCGCTACACCTTTTGCTTCGTTGTCAGAATGGACCCGGTGGAGTCGACACGCTCAGGACTACAAACGGTGGACGAGTACGAAACTACGCATGACGACCCACTTGATGAGGACGAGGAACAAGATGAGGAAATCGCGGAGATTGATCCGTCTACGCGGGCGCGCCTGGAACATCAGAGGAAGGTTGACGAGTTCTTAGCGCCGCTAACCCTAGATGAAGCGGTCCTTTACAAACTCGCACGTCGATTATCGACTGTTTATCGGAAGCTGGCCTTGGAGTCAGACCAGCAGTTCCTCCCGACGCCAGTTTCGAAGTTACCCAGCGGCCTGGAGACAGGCCGCTATCTGGCTATCGATGTTGGGGGCTCGAATCTGCGGGTGGCCTTCATCGAATTACTAGGCGATTCGGCTGAACCTGATATGGCCGCAACACATGCATCGGAGAGGCCACTTCGAAAGGCGCAGACACAACGCGTGAAGCGAACGCTTGAAAGAGCATGGCCCATCCAAGAACACTTGAAGAAGGATAACGCGGAGGATCTTTTCGCATGGATTGGAGACTGTATCGCAGAAGTTGTGGCTGAAAGTCTAAGTTCGGATGCTACGAAAGGTTCAATTCCAGAAGAACTAGACATGGGCATCACCTTCAGTTTCCCTATAATGTGAGTCGTCCCTCAAGCAAGTTGCGTCCTGGTCTTGGCTCCAATGACTCAAACGGCTTGATAAGCGTTACAACACCTGACATAGTACAGGCAAGAATCTCTTTCAGAAGCGACACTTATGCCAATGGGCAAGGGATTCGCCATCACCTCAGACCTCAACCTCCGGAAGATCCTCCTCAGTGGATATGAGAAACACACAAGACGTCCTGAAGACGAAGACGAGCCAACCACGAAACGCAGGAAGCTTTATGCTTTACCGAAACTGAGAATTGCCGCCATCACTAATGACGCTGTCGCTACACTTGTGTCGCTGGCGTATGCCGTCAAATCCCTCCCAAACAGCCGTGTCGCTATGGGTATAATCGTGGGGACAGGCTGTAACGCCACGATACCTATGAAACTCAGTGCGCTGCATGAAGCGAAGGTCAAGCATGTAAAGCGGAGCAACCCAGAGACGTCAGAAATCATAGTGAACACCGAATGGACGATATCGGGCGTCCTACCTCCCCTCAAGGAACTCAACATCATCACCAAATGGGACACGCAACTTGATGCTGCTAGCGCACGTCCTGGGTTTCAGCCCTTTGAGTATATGACAGGTGGTAGATACATTGGCGAGCTTATTCGACTCATTCTCACGGACTATCTGACAAGCGTGACCGGTGTGGCTGAAACTGCGCTACCTGCGGATCTCATCAAGCAATACGCGTTGACGACATCGTATATATCCGACAAAGTTGCACGTGCCCGCTCAGATGAGGAACTCGCAGTTGAGCTGGCTCAATCCTTACCACCACCGGATGGCACATGGCAATGGGATGTCACCTCCGCAGGCATCTTCCGAAAAGTCGCCCGAACCGTGCAAAGACGGTCTGCTGGTTTGATCGCTGCCGCAGTCGTCGGTCTATTAGCGTGCGCCGGTGAGATAGAATTGAGGTTGGATAGCCACGAGGGTTCGCCACAGGGGTTTTCTGCTGCTTCACCGGAGGACCATGGTAACGCGAGCATCTCTCAACACAAAACTGGCGTGTCCGAACGAAATGGGCTCAGTGCCAGTCGAGGTCCCATAGTACCTATCATATCTCCTTTGCCAACGCCTGCTGATTGGCAATCTGGCCCGGAAGAACTTGTCGTCGCATGCACTGGTGGTATAATTCAATATTACCCTAACTTCAAGGAAATGTGCCAACAGTTCATTGATCGGCTCATTATGCGCACCGGACCACAGAAGAGCGGGAAATCGGTCTTTTTGCGGGAAGCTTCAGACGGTGGTGTAATTGGTGCTGGCGTACTAGCAGGGATGATTGGGAGTCGTTGATTCCAATCAAACCCCTGAACCGCCGTGGTCGACCCTGGAAAGAACTTTACGGAGTGCTCCATCTTGACGCTGACTTCACCCGATCTACTCTTACCGACAGAGATGTCACTGCCTGTTTACGACGGCCTTTGAATGGGCACTCATGACTTCCACTTTACTTATTCATATTTTTAGCATTAATTGCATACTAAGCATGGGCGGTATGGTATGTATCCCAGTTCGGCTGAAAAAGAGCGAGGGGCTCTGCACATAAGCCACCTTATGTGCTAGGATGATGCTGCGTCTTATGATTCTCACGAGCATGAAAGCGCCTGGTTCTTGAGGGGTGTGCGAGCGACTTTTCAGGAGTTGTACAACTGGCTGATGATGTAAACGAACGTCTCGATTTAAATATAACGAAACATATTATTCCTGACACTACGTTTCATAGTTTCGGGCTTGCCATCCTCATACTCTATCCCAGCCGCTCCGCCTTCACCAGACATCTCTTCGAGTCTCTTCCGTAGTTCATCGTCTGCTTCGGCCATGCCTTTCACCCTTTGCGACTTCTGGGGCTCCGACGAAGATTGCTCCTTGGCCGTGTCTGCTGCCGGTTTGCTGCTGCCTGACGCATGGTCCGCTGTTTGTCTACTTTAGCATCTCCAAGACCATGTAGAGGGTGTTGCATTGCGCACCTGAAGTGGGATCGGATCGAAGTTGTGCTGTCGAAAATATAGATCTCAGAGTCATGAGAGCTGGTGACAGCTGCGTCGACGAGGCTCCCAGTCTCGTCGGTAACCGTGATATGCTCTTCATTTTGACAGAGAGAATAGTGATCTAGTCGTAGATGACGGACTGAAGGTAAGATTTTTTCAGATCTCGCTCTGATGAAAGTCGCCGTTGAGGTTGCCCACGTGACGTAATTCCTTCAACATCCCGACCCTTTTGATATCACGTGCCGGACGTTGTCCGATCTCCACATCTTATCGGCGTTGCGAACCATCGCCCTTTCAACCACCTTAACGCCTCTCACTGCTGAAAAGCACCGTCAACATGAGCGCTCAGGCATACTACGAGCTCTACCGTGGAAGCAGGTTCATCACCCCTCGCTGATGGGAACGGCTCGACTTCAGGGATCCTGTGCTGACTTGTTCCCCAACAATAGTATCGGCCTCTCCTTGACTGATACCCTCGATGACTTGATCAACGAAGGCCGCATCGAGCCCCAACTCGCAATGAAGATTCTCTCTACCTTCGACCGCGTCATTACCGAGGTCCTTGCGGATAAAGTCCGCACTCGTCTGACTTTCAAGGTATGACTTACTTTGCTACCCCCAAATCATGGAACTTGCTTTTCTTTGAGGAGGCTCGCGAGAGAAACGTCTATGCTAATTAGTTGCGCTGCGCATAGGGTCATCTCGACACATACCGCTTCTGCGATGAAGTCTGGACCTTCCTGATCAAGGACGTTACTTTCAAGCTGGATAATCAGACAACTGTGTCGGCGGACAAGGTCAAGATTGTGAGCTGCAATAGCAAGCGGCCTGGTGAGGCCTGAGGTCTCACCCTTGATGGATATACTTTCTGGGGCGTTTTTCTTTCCATCGTTTTCACGGTTCTATCAGGGTTTACTGAGGCAGCATGGTCATTTTGGGCGTTTAGGACATCCTCTGGACATTTAATGCTGTACTTTACCAAATTCATAAAGACACAGATACCCAATGAATAATAACTGATCTTCTTAAAAAAGTTCTTAGTTCTTACTGCGTGTCTGTAGGAATGCGGCTCTTCTGGCGATTGACCCTTTAAACCTTGAACGACCGGGAGCTGTCCCCGAATGCGGAGGGTGGGGCAGGACGTGGACTAGGCATCTAGTCGCCCGCATCTACTCCGTATACGCGAATTAAATCATCTCGCGTTTCGGCTTCAACATCTCTCACTTTGACAGGACCTGAGACATCTTCACTATGCCGAGGACTCTTCCTTGGCTTACCGGCGCGGCCACCTCAAAGACCCGAGATTCACCTGTTTCGGAAATCAAGCGAACGTCAAGTCCCAAAGTAAAAGTCGCAACACCGGAAAAAAAACAGTCTTTTACCTCCAAACGCGACTTTCTTCGATCCTGTACGTGTGACCAGGATCAAACGGCGAATTGACACCGTTGACGCTTACTGATACCATTGCCAACAGCGCCGAGCCCTCCAAGCTCCCCCATTTACCGATGTCCATCAGAGGAGTATGTCAACTCGCAAGCAATAAGTTCCACATCTTGGCCTAGCCCGATACTCATGTTTGAACCTCCAGATTCCTCCGAGAAGGACTAGACGCCGACGACATTCACATAATGGTGGAAGACGAATTCTATGCTGTCGCGCAAACCTTCACGCGCCACCTCCACTACGCTGAATACGCACGGCGCAAGAATGAAGCGAAGGACCGGAATGCGGCAACGATAGCGGACCTCGCGCGGCCGACTGACGGCGTTACCCCGATGACCGAAGAGTTAAAGAAGAAATATGCGGCTGAAGAACTGAAGGCGCGGCAGACGGATGGGCTGAATAAGGTACTTGGGAAGGAGCCTGAGCACGAGCACGAGATAGCAGGCGACGACATTGAAGCGGAGAATTCTTGGGCAGGGACACATTTGCAGGACCTTATGCTTAGCCCCAGGAGGGCACGGTCGTTGGTGGGGCTTCAGGGGATTAGGTCAAGTACGAGGGCTGCTAAGGGATTTGCGCAGGCGGATGGGTCCAGGGGCACCCGGTCTAGGCTGGAGAACATGGCGGATGACAACAATGAGGGTGTGCGGGGGCAACAGGGCAAGCCTGCTATAGTGGATGAGACTACGACTGATGAGGATGATGACGATCTTGATGCTGGCGTCAACCGGTCGACTGCTATGGCTCGGCAGACGATTGAAGGGATGGCGTCGGATTCGTTGGATCCTCCAGCGCAGTCAACGCGCCCCGCCGTGGGTGCCCAGCGAGCGCAAGCTTCCGAGTCTGGGAACAGAGCTGCCACCACAAAGACGGAGAGGAAGTCGAAGTTCGACGACTTTGACGGCCCGGGGAGAGCACAGACTACTAAATTACCGAACCGGGTTTCGACCGGCACAAAAGCTGAGCGAAGATTTAATTTCGACGACTTCGATGGCGTGAAGATACCACGAGCGACGGAAGCCGAGAATGAAAATTTCATTATCCAACCTAAAAGGAGAGTGGCTTTTGATGATTTTGACGAGCTTCCGGAGCTGCCCAACCCAGCTATACAACTTTCAAGACGACGATCTGGTTCTTCCGACAGCAAACAGATGAAGTACAGAGATAAAGATACACGTTCGAAGAAATCGAGACTGAACGAGGTTCCGACGTTCCTGATCTGAAGCAGCGATGCGTATCTTCCAATGCATCGGCGACAAACCCGACAACTGCAGCGACCTCAAACGTATTGTTTGGGAGCCTCATTCGGCGTCGACGGGTGGTCGGGGCATCCTGACGCTCAGCCGTCGTACCTGGCGCTTGATCTTATCCCGCGTCGAAGGTTCTTGCTCGGTTGCCTGCACAATGGCTTCTTTCTCGATTATGGTGCGGCTGTGAAGAGTTATTGTGCTGCATGGTGTTAGAACTGCTATTGGCATCCCGGATGGGTGGGACGGACTCATCATCAATGAAGAAGGACGGCATCTCCTCTTTTCGAAAGTCTGTAGGGGGCCCCTAAGCGCCTTGAATCAGTCTTTCGCCCCAGAAACCTCTGGATATCGACTCACGATCTCCAAGACTCTGTGCTTGGTACGTCGAAATGGGCTCTTCACGAGATAGTATATTTGGCGAAAACAGTCCATAATACCGAACGATTGGAGACTTGGTCGTTTGCGACTCGGTTGGGAAATTTCAAAGACGGTGTTTGCGGCTATCGGTCTCTATATACACTCAGACCGATGCTGTGAAAATCGAAGCTGAACGAGAGAACGAATTGACACTATACAAGACAGTTCTTGTGATGAACGTGAGTTATATTAAACGAGAGACTTGAACAAAAGCAATGAACTGAAAGAGAAATCCAAAAACGAAAGACAAGTGCTCGACGCAGTGGACTGATCGTGGTGTGGAAAAATCATCCAAAGGTAAGGACATCTCGACTTATATACTGGATAGAATTTCACGACGTTTCAGTCTTCGAGGCCAGGCCAGTTGGCCATTGGGCGGTGCGAGACCGATCAGCAATTCCGTGGTACGGAAGGCTTGGGAGGTATGTGCTGCCTCTCCTAGCTACCGCATTTCGACGGCGCATTCTTCGGAGATCAAGAACCCTATCTAGCCGGGCCCGAATCGGACAGCCTACATTTGAAGGGCTCCGCGAAAGGGGAGAACTGTCAAATCAAGATTGCTGAGGTTGTGAAGGGTAGCCATTTCCGACACGGTCTTACTGTGCTCAACGCCAGCGAGGGATAGAATGTTACACAAGGGAACTGTCTCGCAGAAATTTTTTTCTTCTTTTTTGCCCGTAATCCGCCCTTGCATATTCTCACCAAGGTTACGCATTGCTATTTGCTGTCTTTCCAAGGCACCAAATGAGAATCACGCCGAGAGATGAATGCGCTGGCTGCCTGGTGCTTATGTATCCGCCTGGCCCCATGGATACGCGACGCGACTGTCTCTGCGTTCCTCCGTTCCCGGGGGGATGCTTCAGGCTTCCCTTACACAGCAAGCTGTCTGATGCAGATCTCCAACGATCTACGAATTGGTGCTTCTCGGAGTCTCGGGAAGCAACAGCTCCCGTCTCATTCTGCCCCTGCACATGCGGCGGAAAAAGTCTGGAACTTTAAGCACCTGCAAGCCTTCAACCCAGCCTGATCGAGCTAGATGGGGCACTTCGGAAGTCTGACGATCGCCTTGCTGGTACTGCTGTTGAGACAGGAACAGTAGCCCAATCCATCACGAACTAGGTAATAATCCTAAGCAAACAATGTGCAGTCTGGAGTAAGATTAGGGTGTGAGACAGAACATTCCAACTTTGCTTCTCCCATTTCCGCCAAAATCGATACTGGTACAGGGCTGATTCCTAACTGGGCAACAGTTCGACGGTGCAGGTGGAGGTGGATGTGGAAATCCCTCCTGCAAGCCTGTCCAAGGGCAGCCGGCGAACTGGCACGCTGCGGCTCACACTACGGCCACTCTGCTTTCCGTCGCATTTATGCGCAGGCTCACACATGGATCACGGATCACGGACCGCTACGAGTACCCAGATTCTTGTGTAACTCAGGTCCAAATTCCGCTGAATATCTATTTGACGGCTCGCAGGCCGCGTAGCGGTTCCTCCAGCCTCCGCCCCCTTGCTGCGAGTCCGTGACGCCCTTGCATAAGCGTATTGTGACAGGCGACCTTCATCTTGAATACATAAAAATCCAAGGAACTGAGTCAACCGAAAAGAAAGCTACCTTAGCGATTCGGAAGCAGTTTTCTTGACGATCCATTTACGAAGTCGGTTGTTGATAGCCAGACGGAATCAAAATGGTCTCCCCTGGCCTCCTCTGGGTAACTGCGGTAATGCTTGCAGATCACCAGGCAGCGATGGTATGGCGTTCCAAATCAGGCACACTATAGACGTTCCTGTCCCGTCCAGCCGGTTGGCACTGCTGTGGATGGTCTATAAAGCTTCCTAGGTCCCCCCCTCCCCCCCAAATCCCGACGTTGCAAACTTTCCTTTATTTACTGAGGCATCCTTGTTACTAAACCAGCTATCCCGAAAGATGGACTTTCCACCTTGATATCTTTTTCATTTGCCGTTCAATACTGGTCTGCCGCGATGACAGGCTTTAAGCGGCTATCACAGCCCTACATGGTTGGTCTGCCAGTGGTAGCCTGGATAGCTTCCTTAGAAGATATATTCAATTCCCATCAGCCCTGTCCTTTGCGATAGACTGGATCGTGCGAAGGTTGGTGGAACACTGACATTTCTGCAGGGACTCAATCGAAGTGATATGGACCTGATCATAGATCGTCCCGAGGTTACAGACGCATCTGCCGGGGGCATTATGATTATAGGCTTTAGGCGCCTCCGTAGTCAACATTATGTACGTACTATATTTCAAGCATCGGCGACAGTTTAGGGCAAGGAAAGAGCACCGGCTCCCGAGCTAAACTTGAAATGGTGGATTGCAGGCTTGGCGTCGCGGGGCTGAATTGACCCGCTCCGGCTCTCTTCGACTTGAGCTGTGCTGCCCGACATTATATTATTACCCATCACACTCATAGTGTATTACCTGCCTTCCTCGTGAAATCCATTTGGTCAGACTGATCATCGACCGACAGATCCGAGAAAACACGGGCTGCCACCTTCTCAAGGGATGACGGAAAAGGGAGTCTGACACCTTCGAGCCGCTTCGGTTATGCGATCCCTTCCCTTCCATCCCTGGCGAGCCACATGAACCTTACAGGCCGAACCAGGAGACGGTCGGGCTTTAGGCTGATTCGGTCCAATGGTCCAAGACCAGCTCCTGTCTAGATCCACGTCACTCCTCGAAGAACTGCCGGCAGAGATCCTCCAGGAGATATTTCTACGCTGTCTTGAAATCAACCTCCCACGAGCGTCGATTTACATTGCCAGAGCGCTCTCATGCCCCGCGATTTATACCTGGCTCATCCGACTTGCTTTCACCAGGTATGAGGGTGGGGACAGGAGCGGTTTCTTTGAGGCGTGCCATTTTCTGCCGCCGCAGAATGTCGTCGGCCATCTCAGCGAACAGGAGCGAATGGACCTCCGGAATATCATTCTTGGCTGTCGGTGGTGCACATTGCCTCTGATCCGCAAGTGCCAAGTGCAGTTTGTGAGGCATGTTCTCCACTATAATTCTCTGAAATTCGCATTCGATCCGGAGGACTGGCGGCATGTCGACGGCATCGAAAGACGACTTGACGATCTGGGAAGCTATAATACCGCTGCGGATGGTCAGCCAGGCGACAGTGACTTAGTCTTACACGCATCCCCGTTGAAGTCCGGCCCTGACGAAAAGGTCCGTTTCCGAGTCGCCGTATACTTCAATCTCGGCACTGTCCATGTGCATTCGCTGGTAAACGATCAAATCAAGACAAGGATGTATTGTGAGCTACCTTCATGCGATGGATCATACGTTCCCGAGAAACTGCTTTGTCCGCCCTGGACGGAATCAAAGCTCGAGTTTCTGCAGCTGCTTTCAACAAAAGCCTGCCTCGATAAGGACCCATCATGTCCTCGTGCTGTCCGCATTCTCCGGCAGCTGATTCGGGACCGTGACTTTGCAACATTTGCGCGACTCCTGAGGTTTCATGTTCGACTCGAGTGCTACAACGGTACTGTACGCTGGCCGACCCCGGACGTGGTGTTCCGAGCAGCATTGAAGCATGCGCGGGGGGACGATGATCCTTTTATTCGCTTGCTCGTTGAGGAGCGGTGGGATGATATTAGACCTGATGATCTCCGGCTCAAGGAAAAGCTGCTTACCAAAGTTCGAGCTTAGAATCATTGCTAGCTTCGCTTTGAAACACTTTGGGTGACGATGCGACATCCCTTTGATGCCATAATTTTACGCAATACCCGGTGACTGGAGTCAGTCCGGCCTTGTCACTTATATGAATATGTATATAATTTATTGAGACATGCCCAGTGGCAGCTCGGCTGCAGCTTATACCTAGATCGTAGATGTCTGATTGGAGGCGGTGAGTGCCGAGCATGAGTCTCGAACTCGACTCTAATTTTAGTTGGAAATGACGGAGCTGAGCTTCAATCTCCGACTGCAACGCTTTACTTCTACTTTTAACCTTTTCCCACAATCGTTGCCCATCCGCAATTGTTTACCAAGGAGGTAGCCTCTTCGACATCCAAAACTACCTACCTCCGATCAGCTCACAGTACCCCCGCATCCCGAACCGATGTCCTAACTGCCCTACCAATCTAAACCACCAACACCGACACACCCCAAAAGAAACAAGAAATGGCCCACTCAAAACGCAACACCTCCCTCCCCCACTTCACCTCCTACGAGCGCTCCCTCCTCCGCACAGCCTGGGGCACCCAACGCGGCGTCATCGGCCGCGACTCCTTTCTCCCCTTCGGCTCCTGCCGACTATGCCTGCACCCGGCGCGCCCGCCGACAGTCGCATGCGCACAAAACGGGGACCTCTTCTGCCGCGAGTGCGCGATTTCGGACCTCCTCGCGCAGCGGCAGGAGATCAAGCGCGCGGAGCGGGAACGAGACGAGGCCCGGAAGCGGCTGGAGGAGGAAGTTGAGAGGGAAATCGGCGAGAAGAGGGAGAGGGAGGTGCGCGAGTTTGAGATTGTGAGTATGGGGCTTGAGGGGGCTTCACAGTCGAGTGGGAGGAAGAGGAAGGCGGGCGCGGACGAAGAGGAGGACAAGGAGGTGCTTGAGAGATTCAAGCGGAGGGAGGTCGATGTGGGTGGTGGGGTTAGGAAGAAGGTGTTTGAGCTTGGGGAGCGCGAGATGAAGGAGTACCTTGAGCGGGAGAGGGAGAGGTTGAAGGGGGAGGTTAAACGGGAGAAGGTATACATAAGGCACCCCTGCTTTCGTTCTATGCACTTGGGATGCGCTAACGCTGCGGTCGTACTGTGTAGTCCGAGGCAAACAAGTCGGCTCTTCCGTCGTTCTGGGTACCCTCGTTGACGCCAGGGACTGATCCGAATGAGATCGCCGCGAACAAGACAGTCAAGCTGAACCCCATTTGCCCGGGATCTACAGAGTCAAATCGGCATAGTTACTCGCTCAAGTCGCTGGTTGATGTGCATTTCACCGAAGAATCCGGGCCCGACGGATCCACGGTGCGGGTTTGTCCGAGCTGCAAGAAGACATTGACGAATACGGTCAAGGTGATGCGTATGTCATCCTGTCCTGCCCCTATATCGACATGATGAAATTCAACGCGTGGCTAACGTTGAAATATTCCAGTAACGAAACCCTGCGGCCATGTAATATGCAAGCCGTGCGTGGACAAATTCATGACGCCGCATGATGCGCCAGATCCGCATGCGACGAAGGAAGAACAGGAACGGACGGCGGAGCTGCATGGGTTGATACTGTGCTATGTCTGCGAGACGGATCTGACACCGCGCGAGGCAAAAAAGGACGAGAGTGGGGAGAAGGAGAAGAAGAAGAAAAAGAAGAAGGATAGGGAGGCCGGCATTCAGCCCGGGTTGGTGGAGATTTCGTCCGAGGGGACGGGCTTTGCAGGTCGTGGGGGAAATGTTGCGACGAAGGCGGGTGTCGCGTTTCAATGTTGAGCTGGCTTGCCATTGGAATATATCTGCTATGCATTGGATGTTGAATAGCCAAGTGGATGGGGATCTTAGACAGCGCTTTGTAAGGCGTGATTCATTACTTGAAAGCGAATAGTATGTAAGTAGCAAAAGATATACACACACATCCAATCAAAACAAGGACTATGACCTCTTCTTCGCATTATTAAACTCCCTCACAACAACATCACACTTGACCTCCTGGCAAAGCCTCTTCCTCCTGGCCGGCTCCAGAAGACTCACAAACTCCAACCCACTGGCCCTCTCCACAACCTCAACCGGCACCTCAAACTCCGCCAGCCTCCTCTCATTCGGAATCCGCGCATTCGGCAACACAAAGGCCCCCAGCGCCACCTTCCCGGAGGGTGCACTCGGCCCCTCCTCCGCATAGACAACCTTATAGAAGTGCGTCGGCACGGCCACATTCGGCGGCGTCCCAATAACCTCATAGCTCACCCTCCACTTGCCATCCGGATCTCGGTGCGGGAGGTACAACGGCCCCGTCACAATGCGGACAGACGGGTACTTGTTCGTCAGGCCACGGCAAAAGTCCTCGAAATGAGCCCAGTAGTCTCTGTTGAAACCCTCGCCGACCTGGGGACACATGTTCGTCAGGGCAAAGGTGCCGTCCATGGCTTCCTGTGACCATTTCGCGTCCGCGGCGGGCACCTGGTGGCCGCGGTCATAGCCGGAGCGGAAGTAGTCTGCGAGCTTTGCGCGGAACTGCGGCGGGATCGTGGGGTCTTCGAAGAAATTGCTGTGTTTGCGGTCCGCGTTCTTCAGGGCCAGCGAGGCCGGCGTGATGTGTTCGGCGACCCAGGCGGGGTTGCGGGTGCGGCGGTCGTAAGCGCCTGTTAGTGGGAGGGAGGAGATGGTGTCGGCAATCGGGCCAGGGAAGCCATATTGGTAGATGCCGGAGGGGTCGACGGGCGAAGTTGCGGTGGTGGATTTGGTAGCGAGGGAAGGAGGAGCCGGTTGGCTTGGTGGTGGTGTGGTTTTGGAGGCGGTTGGGGGTGGGAGGGTTGGCGCGGTCGGAGGGATGGGCTTGTGCTGTGTAGGGCTCGGCCGGGAGTAGAAGATGGCTGTTAGGCCCGCGCCGGTGGCCGCACTAGCTGCGGCAATGGCAGCGACTGTCGCCTTAGACATGCTGGCGGTCGCTGGGGTGGGTTGGCTTGGAATCCGGAGGGGATCGGTCGGAGTTTGATAAGGAGAGGGACGGGAAAACTTTCAGATTGCGCTTTTGGGGCCGGATGTACTTTTCCACTCCTCACCGCCTTACAGTAAACAATCGGACCCCGGAGCACCTCCGGGATGGAACTTGCTCTCAACAGCTGCACCAGCAAGTCAATTAGCAGAAAGTACAGGTATCAAACACGCTTTTGGCGGCGTGACCTGCCTCCCCAATAATGCTGGGAGCTGACCGCTCACCCTCGTGAGGAAGGGTAGAGGCACTTTCGTTGCACTTCTGAATTTAGCTCTCGGCGACTGACTACCATCACGAGGGAGTCTCTATGTGGATCTGCGCTATTCATGTCAATAGTTATTCTTCCGCCAACACCTCCATCCTGCAATCATCCTCAATTTCGTGCTCCCGGATGAAGTTCAAGTTGGCTGTGGAATTCCAGAGAGCTTAGTCATCAAGAAGTCCTGCAGTCACATGCAGGCACGTGCTTATCGGTTCCTTATCGAACCAAGCTTTTTGAGCCTCCGATTCTTCCTCCTTTCATCTCCCCGTTCCCTGTCCTGATGCCATTGAGAATCACATCCGCCCCAGTCTCCGGAATCAAAAAGCGCAAGTCATTAGCCCACTCGCGCCCCCGCTCTTCGCCCTTCTCCAATCATGCCCGGAGCAAACCCGGCCGGTCCCCAGGGGGTCTGAAATCCGACGATCCCGACTTCGACCTTGGCCCGCTACCAGATATAGGCTTATCGCGCCATGTTGCTGAAACGACGCCGGTAGATAATGTTTTGTCTGCGCTGAAATACATCCGAGACAATATGTTTGAGGAGCTTCCCGCTCGCGCGGGGATGAACAGTACGCGGATCGCGCAGGTGTTGAATTTCCGGCGGTCTTTGCCTCCTCTTGTTTCTGTTGCGCATGTGCATACGATTCTTGATGCGCCGACGAAGGTCGAAAGGGAGATTATGGAGCTTGCGACTACGGGGCGGATACGTCGGTTGATTGTTCCGGGGCGGGGGAGTGATGCGGCGGGGCTGGGTGATTGCTTGGTTCTCACGGAAGACTGGGAAAGGCTGGTTAGGGATAGTGTGTTGGATTCAGCACTGAAGGGTACGATATCGCATTTTCTGTCTTTAGGGGGGTTTGACACGCTAACCAATGTAGAAAAATTCCTCGCTGTCCTTAGCCACATCGGCAACACTTGTGCTGTCCCAGGTACAGCCTTTTCCGCACCGGAGTATACAGCCCTTGTCCGAACAGGGTTCATCGTCTCATCTTCGTCCCTCGCAAAAGGCACGTCGAGTCTTCCTTCCCTGCCGAACTTACCCACCACCGCCCCCGCAGCGGCAGCTAGTCGGGCTGCCTCCGCTCCACGGTCAAATGACGCAGAAGCAACCTCTCAGCCGCAGTTCCACACGGCAACACTCTTCCTCTCTCTCCCAAACACAGGACCGTATCTTAAACTCCTCGGCGCCGGAAGAGACCATCTCGTCGCGTTACTCCGAAAGTCCAAATCCGGAGAAGCACCTCTCTACCTCCTCCGAGACCGGTGGGACGGCGCAGTGGAGTCAGAGCAGAGTTTCAGCGTCGCGAAGCGGGCTAGAGGGGAGTTTGCGGGGATACTCCCTGGAAAGACGAAGAAGTGGAAGGACCTCTATGGGATGAGTTTCCGTTGGGTGCTGGAAGAGGCGATTGGGGCTGGTTTGATTGAGATTTTCGATACGGGAAGTGTTGGCCTGGGTGTGCGCTGTTTGTGATTCGCGCTCTGCTTTTTTCAACTAAGGTGGGCATATATCGGCGTTTTTGCGGATGCGATACCCTTGATTCTATACTTTGTCAGTATATAATTTTACATAACCTGGCATTCGATATCTTAGTGCCGTCCTTCTGGAACAAAGGCAATATAGTATCTAGTGCTCATTCCTGGTAGGTAGGGGGGAAAAGAAAAAGAAAAAGAAACTGTATCAAGATTTGTATATTAGAATTAGGCTAGGTATTAGGCATACCAAGTATTGTAAACCAGGCTCATAAAACAAGCACACCCCAACGCCTTCCCACCCATTAATTAAGTCTGCCATCGCAAATTCCCAATCGATTTATAACAGAACCGGCAGAAGAAAATGGTCCAGCTCCGTCTCGTAACCACATATGCATATCTACGTATCCATCGCATTAAGCACGTCGGAAAAGAAAGCATAGCATCGCCTCCGGACACAAACCAAAGAACCTCCATCGAAGAACCCAACCCAAGCCAATCCAATCCAATCCAATTAGTTTAGGTAGATAGATAAATAGATAGGTTTCCCCCTACCTACCGCGTACCTACAACCTCCCATTCTCCCTCTCCCTCTCCCTAAGCTGCCCATCTATACTCCTCCTACCACCCCTCTGAAACACCGGCGGCGGCGGTGCAATCGGCGGCAACCGATAGACCGACGAGACCGACATGGGTCGTGACGGCGCAGGCGACGAGACCTGGGGAGGCGAGTAGGGCGGCGAGTAGGGCGGCGGAGGGGTCTCTCTTGTTGCGGTGGATGTGTTCCCGTAGGAGCTGGGGAAGGAGAGGGCGGAGGAGACGTCGGAGGTGGCTTCTTCGGGGCGCGGATGGGTGGGGTAGGGGTAGTAGGGGTAGTTGTCGGAGTAGGAGTAGGAGTTGTTGTAGGAGTTGTAGTCTGGTAAGGGATTCGAATTGGTGTTATAACTGGCGGCGGTGGTGGCGGTGGCTTCTTCCCATGCGAGGCGTTGCTTTTCGTCTGTGCTGGCGTTGGTGGTGGTGCGGTGGTGGGTTTCGGAGGGGAAGGAGGGGTCGTGCGTATATTGGGCTAGGAGTTTTTCGTTTGTTGGAGGAGGTGGTGGTGGTGATGCAGAGGTTGTGGTTGTTGGGTGCGGCGTGTAGGCGGGGAGGGGGATGGAGTTGTAGCCATCTTGATCTGGGGCCACGGCCGTGGACCTCATGCTCATAGTGGGGACTGAGCTGGGGATTGCGGAGGTGGAGGTGTGGCTTTCTGGCGTAGATTCAACGGTGCGGCCCGCGGTTGGAAGGCAGCAGGCGATCAGACGGGAGAGGCACCACATGCTGCTGATTTGCTAGATATCTGCTGTCCGTCGTCACGGGTGGTGACGTTGAGAGACGACAGAGGTCGTGACTGCTTGAATATGGGTGGAATCTGGGGTGCCTGGTGGGGACCAGTGGTTCGACTGTTCGACCGTTGGACGGGCCGAGCGGGATATTTCTCCGCAGTCAGTTTTGTGGAAATGGGAGATCTCAGATAATGGATAGGGTTAAGGGGCGCAGATGAGTTTTGGGGTTGTAGATGACTCTCTCGGAGTCGAGGCCAGATTGCACAAGGAAGTAGAAGAACAGAATCCGAGGGGCTGAGGGGAGCTGGAGGGAGGACAGTGGGATTAGGCTGCAAATTTCTTGTTCGGGTTAGTTTTGCCTCTTTCGGGTTAGCTGCCTGATTTCAGATCTATGTCCACAATCCACATCGATTATTCCCAAGGTTCAAGGTTCAGTACACTGCAGTCCTGTCAGAAATTACCCAGCAACCCGTCCGCTGCGTTCTGGAGCTGCACATCGAGGAAATGAAGCAGGTATGATCTGATTGAGCTTGATTGCGGGCTGAGCCCAACAAGCTGGAGGATTGTACCCCGATATCTTACGTACCTATAAGGTCCCCTTTGGACTCCACCATATCAGCTGAGACGTCATATGGCATTGCGGTCATTGATTTCGGACTTTACTCAACTCATGCAGAAATGATATGACGATTGTTTGTCTGGAGGAGACGGAAGAAGTGAGAGAACCAAGGTAGGTAGGAAACAATGATCCCCACAGAACAAGGCACGTCCGTCTCTTGTCTTTCCTCCAGCCAGGTTCCATTGCAGGTCTCATTTGCTGATTATGGTGTGCTGCAGCTAGGACTCCAGCAATTGGCCCACCGGTTCTTATGCAACTGTAAGACTTACAGACTGGTTCTCTCCCCAGCTGTGGCTTGCGCCGCCAGGGAGTGAGTGATCTGTACCTAAACGCTTGGCTGCAGATGGCGGGTCGGGTCGATCATTAAAGAGCAGATTGGCTAATAATAATAATGATGATAGGTCAGGTAGCTAAAGTCAATCCCTGCAACTGCTCAGGTGGAGGAAGCTGCTTGGCCACGATGGAACGGGAGGTTTTGCTACGGCCGGAGCTTCAAGGTTTCTGTCGGGTATTATACAGCGAGAGTAAAGCATCTACTTCTCTGCAAATCAGAGTACTACCATACCAGGTCTTGAAGTCCAGCCAGCATAAGGTGCTGTTTGCTATGAGGAGACCCGGACCACCGGTAGGTAGCAGTGGCCTGGTTTGTTGATCACCAACAGCAAATAGTGCTAGCTGCCAGCCATTGGCATTGATTGGCATGTCTAGATTGCCTGTTGCCACTGTCAATGCTTTCCCCTTGACGCTTCAATGCAGTGAGATGAGGTTATACATGCGCTGTTCAGGTCAGGAGAGAGAAGGAAACAGTACAGTGCTCCAGGAATGGGCCAGATGATAGGACATGAGGGTGCAGATTCCTTGTTTGCGCCATTTAGTGGCGTGGCGGTCTCCAGCTGAATGATCTCTTACTTCTCTCCTTGCTTTGACTTGAGGTCATTGTTTCATTACTTGTGCCGACTCCTACGTAATAGCAATACTACTTTGCACTGTGGTAAGACCTAAGACCTGAGCCTGTCAGGCATAAATACCTGCTCTATCCCCCGGCATGAGTCCAACTCAACCTCACATTCAAACCACAACAACCAGTCTTCCATTTAGTCTGGGTATCATACAAGTTCTCAGTTTCCCCCCTCCAAAATGCATCTCACCACCACCATCCTCCCCCTCCTCCCCCTCCTTCCCGGCCTCGCCTCCGCCGTCAATACCCACTATGCCAAACGCTACTACGACGACCTCTGCCCTTCCAAGGACGGACAACAAGTAAAGCTCACCGTCGATCTCTACGCGACATACCAGTGTGGCTACGAGCCCACCGGCCAGCGAATCGCCGAGAAGAACGCGCAAAACCCTCGTGACTGTGCTATTTTCTGCTCCAATACCCCTGAATGCGAGGGAAGTATGTGGGTAGGCCAAAAGACAGCCAATGGGCGGTTTTGCTATCATTACGCGTCGACCGAGGGCGGTTCATCCAGTCGTCGAACGGTGTTTATAACCACCCAGACTGAAGCGGAGAAATCGGCCAAGGACCACGGGACAGAGGGTATTTTCCCGGACGACGATGAGGACGGGGATGCTTCCTGTCAGGAGTACAAGGATAGAATTGAGGAATTGGAGGCGGAACTTGAGGAGCGCACGGAGAACTGCAAGGTTGAGCAGTGTCCGTTTGATGACCATTCGTTGGTTCGAGCTGGGTGGGACAAGTTTAAGGTCTACTGCAAGAAATGTGAGCAGCATCCTCCCCTTTTCCTTTCTTTCTTTCTTTCTTCTCTGTCCTTTACCTACCATATACAATAACCTATGGAGCGATGGAAGCTAAGAACTTCATTTCATTTTCTAGTGGACGACTACGGAGGCGCGAATGTCGGCGTACTTCCCAACAAGACTCCCCAGGAGTGTATTGAGGCGTGTTCTGAGACGTCTGGTTGCACGCGAGCAATCTGGCCCACCACATTGCATTCGAAGAAGAAGGGGACCTGCTGGCTTAGGGATTATACCCGGGTTGGGCCTGTGCCTACCCTGGATTCTGGTTCGTTTAACAGTGCGCACCTCCAGGAGTAGTTGTGTCCTGTGACTGGCGATTTCAGATTAACTGTTGGATTGGGGACTGGCGTGTCTGTCAGGAATCTGTAGTCAAAGTTACTGAGCTGCTCACCGGGACGGCATTAGGTCAGGACTGGTTATGTTTAGGAAAGGAATAGGGAGAATGTCACAGCTGTTGTTGCTTTCGAATAGTCAGTACCTAGTCACCGAGAACTCCTGCCAGACTACTAGGTACATTAATAAATGGATCTAAACTAGTTTCCAAATCAGGAATTGTAAATGGTCACCTGTATAGTATAAATCGGTAAAGGAATCAAATAACCTAGAATAGAAATAGAAAACTGCCTTGGATCAGGACAAATGAGGAAAATTGATGATTCGGAACATGGGATATACCTGTCGACAGCTGATGCCGGTACTTAGGGTTATGGATGAAGAGGACCGAACCCTTATTTTCCACCATCGTCTATGGATACAAGCCACGGCGATAACCTAATATAATATCCAAAGTAATCTTTTAAGAGTTCCGCTGAGCGTCTCGTTTTACCCATGGAACCTGCACTACCACCGTCCACGGAACTCCAGAACCAGCTCCCTCACACCATACAACCTTAGTTACAACCTCAACGTTACAGCAAAGATCAGCCAACTCCTTGCAAGGAACTCTGATGAATCATAGACAACTTTCAATCCATATTATACTATATTATATAAATGCAAAACCAGGACATTGTTAACTACAGAGACAAAAAAAACAAGAAGAAAAGCCATTAATTAGATTTACCTTCAACCGTTACCTACATTATATATTATATCTTTTTAGGTTGAACAATGACAGCAACCACCCCCCCACCAAACCTCTACCACATCCTCCTCACCACCTCCCACATCCAAAAGAACCCCAACAACGTGATCGAGAAGCTCCGCATCCCCGGAACCTACACCTCGCTGGCCTCCGCCTCCGCCGCCGCCCACAGCGCCCTCTACGACGCCGGCTACGAGCGGGACTTCTTCACCCACTACGAGACCAAAGCCGACCTGCTGGCCAAGGACGACGCCGGGTCTGCGAATCCGAATCTCGCCGAGCAACGCGGGCTGGTCGTCTATGCGACTGCGAACGATGGGACAAGGTTCCGGGTTCGGATCGACACGACGCCGAATGAGAAGCGGTTGACGAGCGAACTGGCCGATGGACGCGTTCCCGTGCCGCTTTATTATGTCGTCCAGGCGGATGTGGAGTACACGGGGGGAGGGGATGAGGGGAGTCTGGTGCGGGAGATGAGTGTGCAGGGGGTGTTTGAGAGATATGAGCAGGCGAGGGCGTTTGCGGGGTGGGTGTTGCTTTCGGAGGAGGATGGGGTGACGAAGGAGAGTTTTGCCGAGTATACGGAGGCAGCTCAGGGGGAGACGGATTGTGGGTATGGCGATAATGTGATTGTGCATGCGGCCACCGATTACGGGACGAATTACTTGGTCAGTGTCATCAAGACGCAGGAGTTGCAGGCTGTTAAGGTAGCGGAGGCGGCGATGAGGATTCTTTGATGGAATCGTACCAGTGGTTTCTAGGATTTACCAGGCTATTTAGTACCTCAGTGTTTATGATATCGAAGGCGCACTACTGGTGAAATCAGACACACTCGGGACATACAGACTGAATGCACGGTGTTGCAAGAAACAAAGTCGATCTACTCATTTATTAAGTGTCATCATAGCCTATATTGAGAGAGGAGTAAACAACCCTGGTCATGATAGTAATCCAAGGCAATGGTCGTAATCTCAAGCTCGCTGCCGGACAAACTACCCATTCCCTGATAGCTGGTGCCGGGTTTCAGAAATCCACAGGAGCGAGAACGTTGTGCCACTTTTTGAATGTATTCCGAGGGTCATACTTGTTCTTCAGTTCCTGGAGACGAGGAAGGTTATCTCCAAATATCGCCTCGATAGGGGTGTTATGGCCTATGACCCTGTTAATTATCGTGTCTGTGTTCGATTCCGGTTGGCATACCAGCATAGTTTGCATATAATCCTGTCCCGTGATTTGCGATATTATAATCGGGTTTCCTTGAGACGCCCGCCCGTGTCCCAATCTGGCTCATCAGGTTGTCTTGCAGCGAGTGCATTTCTTCATCCAGACACGCCTCGTTCCATGTAAAGAGAGTGCTGACATTGTAATAGGGACCGCGACTGGCAAACGCGGCGGCATCATTGGGGACTTTTCGGATCTGCGTATTGGGTATGAGCTCAAAAAGCAACCTGCTGTCCCTTGCCTGCGGACAGTCCCGCAGCAGGCTATTGAACTCGTTATATACCGACCGCACATACTCAGCGTCCAGAGGAAGCGTGACATTCGACCCCCTCAGACGTTTCCGGCAGCTCATCCTTTTATCGTCAGGATAACTGATGTCAAGGCTTTCGCGGCGAGGTAGTGCCTCCACAGAGGCCAGTATGCCGTTGAGACTATCGTAAGGGAGCATTTGTGTCCCGTCCATCACCGACTCCAATGACAACACCGGAGAGAAGAACTCCTCAGCGGCGGGCCGGGGCCCGTTATAGAACACAACCACCAAGATAGAACAATGGTCCATCAAAGGCTGCATAGTGAATCCAAACCAGAAGCCCTGTTTACCGTCGGTGATGGTCTCGAACTGGTTGGCAAAGTTAACAATTGCAGGCAATTTGTCCGCTGAGAAGAGAATAGTCCCCGCAAATACAGGGCCCTCCTGTCTGTGGGCTCGGAAGCACAACTCAACAGCCACCCCAAAGCTCTGGCCTGCACCCCGAATTGCCCAAAACAGGTCCGGATGTTGCTTCTCTGACGCAGTGACTACGCTGCCATCGGCTAAGATCATCTTCACCCAGAGCAGGTTGTCAATCGCCAGACCATACTGGCCGGTCAACCATCCATAGCCTCCTCCCAGTGTGGCCCCAGCAGCACCGATCCGATTTAGTGTGCTTCCAACAACTGCCAGTCCATACTGGGCGGCTGCAACATCTATATCTTCCCACAACGCCCCTCCCTGGGCAGTGAGAACCCGGCGGTCCGGATCTACGTCGACCTTTCGCAGCCTGGATAAGTCCAAAACTATACCACCATGGGTGACCGAGGCCCCGCTGGTAGAGTAACCTCCGCCTCGGACTGTGAATGGAATTTCATGGCCTGTTGCGAAACGGACGACTGTGGCTGCTTCATCAATGGAGGTTACTCGGACCATCGCACCCTGGATGAGTTTAGTCTTTGCAGGGGGTGGTGGTTGTTTCAATGAAGACTCACAACGTATGTATCGCATGTTTCACTCCATTGTTTGATGCAGTCACCGTAGCCATCGCTGCCCCATGTCAAGATTTCAGCACCTGTTCCGTCCAGCTCTTTCCTCAAGGAGAGGATATTAGAGAAGGGCAAGAAGGGCATTCTGGCATTGAATAGCCCGGAGATCTTCGTATTTCTGCTGACGATGTAGTCGAGAGTGTCTTACGACTGAGAGATAATGACGTTGGTTGTTAGACTGCTCGGAAAATTCGTGGCAACGACCTTGACCTGGTCCTCCCCTCGCTAGAATGGTACTTACCATAGATGATGAAAAGACTCCTGCTGATGTGGTACCTTGGGTCAAGAAAACCAGTTGGGGTCCCGAAAAGTCTATTCGTTGCAACATTCCGTTGTATTCCCTGTCAGGGACAAGGTACATCATGCCCGAATATGAACCGGAGTGGAAGTGGCAATGCGATGTTGCATGACAGCGACCAACTGGGGTCGCCTGTCTCACCTGGCCCCGGGAACCTCACTCCAGCTGATATGGCGCATCATTGCGGTAAGATAGATGAAGAAATGACTATAATGGGTCCTGAATGATACCCGCAGCCATTACTTCCAGGTAGTAGGGAGGCAGGTAATCCAGAGTCGTTGATGAAGCTACCTATAGGCAGGTAAGGTCCACTACCTAAGCTACGAGGGACAATCACATGTAAAGCTCAGATTACCCCTGATTGGCTGTGGCTTATCGTAGTGATTCTGTGTATTTATCGTATTTTACAAGGCGGTGTCATTTTCTGCCTGGGGCTATTTGACTTTTTTTGATGATCATCCTGACCCTGATTGTTCTACGGGCGCAACGTCACTCTTTACCTCTATTCACTCATTAATTGGCCCCTCGTCATGTCTTCAACTCCGGAAGATCCAACCCCGGCTGACATCGTCGCCGCCGCTCAAGCAGCGGTGCCTCCCCAGCTTCCCCCGCACCGTTCGCACGACCCCGCCAACAATCTCAAACGCACCGATCCTTTCCAGTTTGGTTCTCGCTACCTTGAAGAAGGCGACGATGTCTTCGAGTTCAACGCCTGGGATCACGTCGAGCCGGATGATGAGTTCTTAGCCTTTGCCGAAGTCCAGTATGCGAAGCAGCGTGAAGCCCCAGCGTCTGAGTTCGACAAGAAGCGCTTCAACGCCGATCCGGCCAAGTGGTGGAACCTTTTCTACAAGAACAACACGGCGAACTTTTTCAAAGACCGCAAGTGGCTGCAGCAGGAGTTTCCCGTTCTGGCAGAAGTGACGCGGAAAGATGCCGGCAAGCAGGTTGTGCTGGAGGTCGGTGCGGGCGCCGGAAACACTGCGTTCCCGTTGGTTCGGAACAACGAGAATGAGGAACTCATGGTTCATGCGTGCGACTTCTCAAAGACGGCCGTGAATGTCATGCGCGAGAGCCAATATTACAACCCCAAGCATATCACGGCAGATGTGTGGGATGTCAGTGCCCAGCCGAGTGAAGAAAATGGCGGCTTGCCGCCTGGTCTCTCTGAAGGTTCTGTCGATGTTGTTATCCTGATTTTTATCTTCTCGGCGCTTGCTCCTGATCAGTGGGAGAGGGCCATCCGCAATGTCTACCGAGTCCTGAAGCCTGGCGGCCAGATCCTGTTCCGTGACTATGGAAGGGGAGATTTGGCGCAGGTTCGTTTCAAGAAGAATCGGTACCTGGATGAGAATTTCTACGTCCGAGGCGATGGCACCCGCGTTTATTTCTTCGACAGGGATCAGCTGGAGGAGATGTGGGGTGGGTGGACTCCTGAGAAGGGGTTGCCAGAGCATTTGATCTCAGGCACAGCAGCTGAAGCAGATGCTGCCCAGCCGGTTACCGGACAGGGGGCCATTGAAGTCAAAAAGCTAGCGGTTGACCGTCGGCTAGTCGTCAATCGCCAGCGGAAACTCAAGATGTACCGATGCTGGATCCAAGGCCACTTCTTCAAACGTCAATAAAGGGGCAGTGCTTTCTGGATTCAATAGCGTAGCGATCCCGCCTCGCCTAGCCTGGAGCCCAAGCTGCCAGCTCTGCTTCGAAAAGGCTTCGAGGAAGCAAGTTCCCAGCATAGCAGACTTCAACCCGCACGTCACTAGCAGGAAAGTATGGAGCTAAGGCGATTACCGTACAAAGAAGTCGGGGACCATACATAAAAATCCCGGAGCCTATTGATCGGAGGCCCAGAACGCTTCTAGACTCTCCACGAGTCGTACCGCGGCTCCCATGATGCTGCAGGTTTCAGGTCCGAATGACCTGAGCGCCACAGTTTGCAGACCGACCGCCGTTGGCGGAGTTACCAGAGATATAGAATTATATTATGAGACAACGAGCATTTCCTAGATTTGTTTTGGAGTTCTACACCACTGTTGGTTTCACAGTGATACTTCTTCTGTATTAAACGGTCTTTTCCAATTACCTCGCACATTTTGCCCTGGAAGAATCCAGCAGTTATATAGAAATGGACATTTACAGGAAGTGCGGTTTCATACTCTTTTCTTTCGAACATTTTTAGCATTTGATATCCAGGTTTACTGCGACGTTAATCATTAGTCCAGGCTGCATTGTCGGGATTGTCAGAGCCCTACCACCGCAAAACAACCGCCAGCCGCAGTAGCGTAAACCCTAAGCCCAGCTTCCTCCACTAGCATTGAAACTACAACCTACCTTAGTTTCGGGTTCGATGCCTTGTGTTTTACTCGGAAAATAGGTCAGTGCTAGAACAGATTGAGAAAGACACATCTTGTAGATGCCATGATATGAAGAGACCGAACATCAAAACCTTGCTATAGTACATAAGAGAGGAGTATATATTACATGCTACAACATCCCAGGCTCCCAAATAACCTGTAGGTCCCCATCACTCCCGTCACCCTGCACCGTTCAGCATCGCCCCAGGTAAATAACTCAACCAAAAGTAACCACTTCACATCCATGGCCAGACAAACATTCCACAGCCGAAATCACCTCAGTCACAGGCATGACCATCTACACCCCGTACCGAAACTCACGAACCTTCTTCTGGTAGTAAAATGAAGCCAGGAAACCTGCCGCAGCTAGCGCCATGGGCACCGGTGCCTTGGCCTTCGTCTTGATGGTCCTGGCAGCGCCGGAACCGAGCAGGAGCAAACTGTTTCCGAGGGCCAGCTCGGTGCCGTAGTCTTTGTTTTGCTTGATTAGGTAGCCTTTGCCTGTCAACTAGAGGTCATAACAGATTAGAAATACTGGGAATTACCAGAGAAAGCGTAGGAAACACCGAGACCAAGACCGGCAATTAGAGAAGGTCTGGAGCCTGTCTTGAGGTATCCGGCGACTCCGCCGGCGGATACTGTGGTTAGGTAGGGTTAGTTAAAAGGTTTTTTTTCCTGAAAGGCTTGCAAATAAAAGACATACACAGAGCAGAGAGAGTAAAGGACGGGTGTTCGGCCATGATGAAGAGATTTTAGAGATGGAAAGAAGTAGGTGGAATGTGTAAGTAGGTGGTGCAGATGCAGAAAGTCGATGTTGATGATCTCGGAACCTGAGGCAGTTCCCGCTGTCTCTCATCTCCACTGTCGGGAAAATAAGGTCCGAGCCTCGATTTCTATTGGCCGGAGTGCGTCAGCCCACCTGGCTAAGCTCTATGCAGACTAGCGCAGCCGAGGAAATCCGCTTAGTAAACGGAGAGCTCCTGCTGCCTCAGGCATGAACATGCCTTTTCTCTCGGCAAGCAATTAGATATGCATATCAGGATATGGAGTATACTCTAAAGCATATAGCAGCCTTATTGCTCTGGAGCTACTAGCTTACTCGTGAGACTACGCTATATTTTTATGCATTATAGGAGGGAAGAGGGAATGGCACGTCGCTGCATGAGGCAGCTAGGTGGAGAAATCGTGGGCTATCAAGGGGGACTCCGTTGTAGAATGTCCTGCTGGGAGGGGTCATTCTGAGGCTGTCGTCTGTCGCTCAACTAGGTACACTTTAGGGGATGCTTAGGGATGTCGATGGTGTTGTCTTAATCTGAGATTTACTTCGAATGATGACAAAGAAAATAAGTATACTTGCCATATATGGTTAGACTCCTACCTAATCAAGGAAAGTGCGTGGCTAGAAATCTCTTTCTCCTTCCTCTTCTCTTTTCTCTCTCTTTCTCCGTCTCTGAGGTATAAATAGCTTGCTCTTTAGCCTTCATTATTGTGTTACTCAGTCCTGCAGTTTTGAAAGATAAATAGAACCCTGAGCACATGGCTGCTCGCTATTTTCTATCACTAGGCAGTAGAATTACACATCGACGACTAGCAAATCTAGCCATCCACAACATTAGCTACCCCAGAGCCCCAGCTCTCTACCAACCCAATTGTCTCAGATCCTTCTCGATAAGCTCTCCCATCATGAAAGCTCCCGGAAGCGATGACGCTCAGGCGTACGCAACGATGGCCGGACAGCTGGACTCCCAGCTTCTCCACGGCCTCGGCACGATGGGTATCACCTCCATGACCCCCGTCCAACAGCGGGTGCTGACCGAGCTTCCCACCTGGCGCAGCGACTGTCTCGTCCAGGCCAAAACCGGGACAGGCAAGACCTTTGCATTTTTGCTGCCTGCGTTGCACTGCCTCCTTCAAGGAGAGACTGCACCACCCAGAGGCAAAGTCGCCATCCTGATCATCACGCCCACGCGAGAGCTCGCCCAGCAGATTGCCACCTCGTGCGATCAGGTCGTAGCGCATCTAGGCGTGAACCGTCCCGAGTGCCATATTGCTGTCGGTGGAACGGCTCGGGCGTCTACGCTCAAGCGCTTCTTGAACGGGAAGCCATCGATCCTTGTAGCCACGCCGGGGCGACTGATTGACTATCTATCCGAGCCGGAAACGGCTGAGAGACTGTCTCACGTCAAGACAGTGGTTCTGGATGAAGCAGACAGGATGCTGGAGCAGGGGTTCATCGACGATGTGAAGAAGATCCTCTCGCTCATTCCACCCAAGAGCACCGCCGGCTGGCAAGGGATGTGCTTCTCAGCTACTCTCCCGCCCAAGGTCAAGGACGTCGTCAACATCGTGCTGAATCCCGGCTACAGCCACATCTCAACGATCGACGAGAATGAAGCGCCGACGCACGAGAGAGTCCCACAGTACCATGTGCTCATACCCTCTGTAGCCGACACCTTCACCACCCTGACCTCCCTCCTCAACCGCGAAACAAAGAACTGCAACAAGGCCATCATCTTCGGCGCAACCGCAAACATGGTCGCCCTCTTTGCGGCCGCCTACTCGCAGGGCCGCTTGACCAGCTTACCGGTGTTCGAGATCCACTCCCGCCTGAACCAAACGACCCGCACCCGCGTCACGGCCCAGTTCAAAGAAGCCTCATCCGGCATCCTGTTCGCCTCCGACGTTGTCGGCCGCGGCATGGACTTCCCCAACGTCGACCTCGTCATCCAAGTCAGCATCCCCACAAACGGCGAACAGTACATCCACCGCGTGGGCCGCACCGCCCGCGCAGGCAACGCCGGCCGCGCCGTCCTCCTCCTCACCGAAGCCGAGTCCTTCTTCCTCCAAAGAAACCGCCACCTCCCCATCACCCCGCACCCTGAAACCGAGGCAATCAAGGCCGAGGCCGCCTCCCATGCCGAAGCCGTCGAGCAGGCCATGCACGCCGTCGACGACAGAGTCAAGTCCCGCGCCTATGCGGCATACCTTGGATTCCTGGCGGGTTCGGGCCTCCTCAAGGCGCTTCGTCTCGACAAGGCCGGTCTCGTCAGGCTCGCTAATGAATTCGCCGTGGACGCCATGGCTTGTCCGGAGCCGCCGCCAATTGACAAGAAGACGGTGGGGAAGATGGGCATGAAGGGGGTCCCGGGGTTTAACTATGGGCGACCGGAGGAGTTGCATGACAGTAGACCGGCCAGGCATTCTGCTGGTGGTGGGAAACGCAAGGCGCAGGAGGCATTTAGCCCGACTCCTGGAGGGAATCATCATCATAAGAATGGTGGCCAGAGGCACCGTGGCGGGCGAGGGAAGCGGGGTCATGCGAACTAGATATTTTGCATACCGTAGAGCTTGGGCTGTTTTGGCATGTTACTTTCGTTCTCGTCATGATGAACTGCATATCATATTGAAGCAGAACACGGCGTTTTTGGTGGACATCCTTGGATCAATAGACCTGTTTTACGTTTCTGGTTCTCTGCTTGCAATGGCCAATAGTCTACCTAATCCATAGTATAAGGCGAGGCTCATGCAGGCACTATATCTTACGTTCTCCTGTGGTGGGGTTCAATCCGCATACTTTTCATTGACCGTGACCATTCAATACCTAATCTTGATGCCTTCACTGTATCCTGCGTCTGAGTCTGCAGCGATTTCATGCTCTGTCATTATGATCCTTCATATCAAGAACTCCAGAACGATAGACAAGGACTTTCTCGTCCATTTGACCCTGGATATACCTCCATTTCCAACGAAAAGCACCTTCCATGTATCTCGCATTATTCTTCATTTCTACGGGCCGAGCCCAATCAGACAAATAGTGCAATACCCTCAGTAACTCCGTCTTATTGCCTTGATTTGAGACATACCTACTCCCTGTTAAGGTAGATGCTCGTAAGCTGATATTTGTTTTTGCTTTTCTTCCGCTCATACCTGCTGCTGCTGCTGCTGCTGCTGCTGCTGCTGTTTGGTTCAGCGTATAGTTTACTAGTAATAGTAAGTGCCTTACTTGTCGGGTTAGAGTCTACTGCTGGTAGTCTAATAGGTGTAGGGCCCAATTCTCACTGCTCTCTGCCCCATCCAATGTTCTGCTTATAGCTCATAAAATCTGATCTGTACATCAAGAATAGTCGCATGGTTTAATGGTTATAACATCTCGTTCACATCACTTATCAGTGATTACCGTGAAGGTTCCCGGTTCGATCCCGGGTGCGACTATCCTTTTTTTCCCTTATATTTTTTTATAGGATCTGCTAGTCGGAACCATTGTCTGAGTTTCCATCGCAGGAATCATTTATTTTGTTTGGAGTGTAAGGTAAGTAGGCAGTCTGTTTTTGCTGTGGCCCGGTCCTGTGGAGTTTCCCAGCAAAGGTGGACGGAGCGGGGGTACTAGGACGGTTGGTTGCTACCTGTAGTCAATTAGGTAGCCAGTGGACAAGCATGCCATACTTCAAAGGGGTCGGATTCCCTTTCATGCGGAATGTGGTCGTATGGGATCTGCATTCTAGGAGAGGTAACCCGATCGCTTGAGTACGAGAATATAAGCTTATTTATCGAGATCCGAGCTTACTGAGCAGGGGGCCCTGTAAGTGAACTTTGCGGCTCCCGTGTTTGGCCTGAAAGAGAGATATATATATGTTTAGATATTAACCACTGGTACAGTACTGGAGCTATGAAATAATGTTTCCCTGACTCGCACACAGCAGGCCAATCCGAGACGTACCAGCTGACCGGGTATGAGATGGTTAAGGCTGTTACGAATATGATATGTTTAAGCACTTCACGAGGCCGAGGTTGCTGAATGCTGAGCTGTTGGGTGCACCGTGCGCTGCTGGCGGAGTTACGGTTGGAAACCTGAACGGACTCAGACTTGAATGGCGCCGGTGGAGCTTTCGGGAGAGTGACGGGTTGTCCACGGTACGCTACGGACTAAAGTAGCGTATCTAGTAGAAAATACCTCCTCCCCAAGCTTCGTGTATACGAGGGTCGAGTATTGATAATAGGACGCCTTACGTATAGCGTCGGGTCCAGTCATACTGATCAACGTGTCAACCCCTCTGCAGTTCGCCTCAGGAACGCGGGTTCGGAAGCGCCCAAGCAAAAAGCCAGATGCAGTGCAGATTCCGACCGGTGGATGGGAACAAGCGAACCAGTGACCCGAGTGCCCCCCCAAGAATGTGGAGAAAAGACAGGGTGCTAGAATGCTAGTTCAAGACCAAGGCAAAGCAAGACCCAATTGCTAAACCATTCACGGCTAAGGCCGCGATGGACGGAGGTGAATGTGGTGAAAGTTGCGGTCTGGAAACCCTTCAGACTCCAAATCACTTCATGAATGATTTTCACAACGACCCCCCGCGTTCCCCTCACTTCCATTGCAGACGCATGCTCATCTTGAGGCCTGATTGAAGAAGTTCCCTCCCCAACCCAATGGCCCCGTCAATCGACTCAATACTGTCAGATGAGACCCTGGACGGGAGCCACGGGGTGGCCGACCAGATCGGGGACATCATTTCCGCGCTCAAGGAGATCCGGGCCCAGCTGGCCGACCAGAATAACTACCTGGATCAGCTGGCGGAAAGATACCTGCCCAAGCCATCTCCACCGCCGTTTTACGTCGCGGATGAAGAATGGGAAGAGGAGATCCAGCCGCTGCGGGAAGCGTGGCATGACTCGTGGGCTCCGGATAGCGAGCGGTTGGATATGATTCGGGATGGAGCGCTCTCGTCGCTGAATATCTGGTCCAGAGCCTACAGTTTGGCGTTTGCGACGAGGACGACTCCCCCGCGCGACATTGCGGGTCTGGATTGGAGTGCCCCGGATGAAGAGGCGCGGGCTGTACTGGGGGCATGGCCGACGCTGCCAAGGACCAGAGGAGATGGGGATGATGAGCGATGGAGTGACCCTTACTGCTTCTTTGCGTCTTGTGCCGACCGGAATGGAGGTGCTGGTGGTAGCAGGTGGCATGAGCAGGTCCCCGCGATCCAGATGCATGAGATGGCGTATGACGATGAGGGTCTGCCTGAGCTGGGGACCTCACTGAACAACCATCTGAATGGGCAGTTGCTGCGGTATATGAGTGACTTCGGGGAGCAAGCTGGCCTGCGCGTTCAGCAATGGTCGGGTCAAGTGTGTGGTCGGATACTGTGAGTTTCTCTCCGGCGAGTGGCCACCATGCATTGCTGATCAAGATACAGAAGGATTTCCTTTGAGCAGCCCTCTGCTCTGTCCCTACGGGCGATGGCATACATCTTATGGCAATTGCAGGGGTTTAGCACACCTCATCCACAAGTAACCATGACTCCTATCCTCGGCTTTGCGGCGCCATGGAGCAGAACGAAAACCCTCCGGGAGGTGGATATTTTCGGCCACGGTGCTCTCCAAATGGCGCTTTCCTTTCAACTGTCCTGGATGAAGGTTACATCCGTCGCTGAACGGCCTAGTGCATCGAGTACAGGGCTCTACCTGCATCGAGATCATGGCGACATCCCAAGCGTCGAGGGCGACGCTACCACCAGTCTGCACCTTTCCGAAATCCGACACTCACTGGCGATGACTACCACGTTACAGCTAAACCTGCCGCTATACACACTGGTCTTCCTGCTTGATGACCCTTCACGACCTCCCCATCTCACCCTGAATCTCCCGGAACTCAGCGAGAAACTGCGGCCCCACCGCGCCGGCAGCCTGATGGGTATCGGCATCTTCCTGATTCTGCTCTCCCAGTCTTTCAAGTGGGTGGCAGGACGCTGGTCCGAGACACTTGACCAACTAGACAACGGTCTAGATCTCAGCGTACGTACAGCTTCCACACATCGAAACGAGACGTCCCCGCTGACACGACACTCTGAACAGCTCGCACAGATGACGCATGAAAAGCGACAGAAGCTCATGTCCGACGACACTCGCTTCGCGAAATCCGACCAGTGCTTCGCGGTGCTGCAGGCGCTCAGCATATGCAGAGAGTGGGTTCGTGGTGCGTTGCGGGGGGTGAAGGATTTATGTCGCGGGATTGATGAGAAGCTATCGGCTCAACTGGGCGAGGAGATCCCGGTAGCTGATCGAGAGGGCCTGGATGCGATTATCTCGGCCGTCCTTGGTGATAGTAAGAGGGAGCTGCAGCCGATTGTGGAGCGCATTGAGAAGAGGATCCGGGAGGTCAAGCGTCTTCGAGATGGGGTGAGTCCAGTACCAGTCTTTCAAATTCCCAGCTATGGACCACGACGATGGTGGATGCTAATTGATGGATAGCTATGTACTGCTACGGTAGCGAAGCAATCCAGTCTGGCCGAGGACAGCGCCCTCCAAAGCCGATACGCGTTGCTTTTCACCACCATCGCCAAAACCTGCCATCTTCCTGTGGGCTTTGTCATGGTGAGTCTTCTCTTCCCGCCACAAGGATGCTTAAAATGTATGTTCTAATCCATTACCTAGTCCTTCTTCGGCATGCACACCCTCGATTCCAAAAACAAGGAGTCCCTCTCATGGGCGCCCTTCATGCTCACTCGCATCATCCTCTCCCTCCTCATCTACTTCACAGCCCTGTTTGCATTCTGGGGCATCCGGGACGGGACGTCAACGAAGCAAGTCCTGACCGGTTGACTCGGAACCTGGGTGCGTCTACGCCTCCGGGCTCTGGGGAGAGCCGTCAGGCGGACCCTTCATCCTGACACAGGAGTTCCTGTAGCGGTTACTGTACTACTACGCGATATGATGGCACGCTGGTTATGAGTTTGTTTTCCTCCCTTATGTACATGATTGATGAAGTGCAGCGATGCCATGTGGGTTTACCTTTGTTCTGAAGTGAAGCAACTGTATATAATAAGCTTCCGGTGCGAGGATCAAAAGTCATATCTTCTTTTGCAATGATCTTCCTCCAAACACATTGTATCCTGCCCGACCACCTCTCGATGGGTATACTTTCTCAGACAAGGTGACCCTTCCATAGCGGCTTCTACCCGAGTCTGTAGAATGCACGAACTGTCTACTCCGTATGAGGAGGATTTATCTGTACCTTCTGGATTCCATTGCATTTTGCTAGAGGTATGCCCACAGGCGTGCAATCTACACGACTTAATGAATGCCACCACCTATGATGATCCAAGATGACCGCAGTCAAAGAAAAGAGTCAGTTCGCTTAACTCCTCCAGGCAAGCAACTACTTCAGAGGCTCTCGAACAATGTCTCAGCCTGCGGTATAATCCAGACCTTTTGGGCCGCTGCTCGCCAGGAGTCCAGTCTGAGGCTGCAGAATGCAAACAAAAAGAAGTCTACCCGGACAGAACCGCCTGATCTGGATGTCTGTCTGTCCTTGGTTACAAGCTGGCTCTCATTAACCGCCGACTGACTCCCGCCCCCTGCTCAATCCAATCTCCCTGACCTGGACTGGATCTGTCTTGCTGCAGCCTCGCGTGTTTGCATTTTCTTGCTAAGTGTTTGTGACGCCAGCCCGCGCTCGCGCATAAGGAGCTGTTTGCAGCTTGGGCTTGTTCTTTGCTCCTTTCCTTCTCTATCCTGCGTTGGTCTTCCATCTTCTCTATCGTTCCCTCCCAATACTCCATCGACATGCGAGAGTACAACATCATTCAGAAACTGCGGAGGGTTTTCCAGCTCTCAGCTCTCATCCCCTGGGGCATGATGCAGCTCGCAACCGCGCAGGTTTCTACGGAGTCCCCGTCGTCAACTACTGCCACCGAAATCCCATCGACAACCACAATTCCTTTATTTGCCTACCTAACCCGACCTCGAGACATGGAGCATTTTTCGAGTGACCCAGCAGCCTTCTATACCGACGTCGCCGCCAGCGTAGTCTCCGTCGACTGGACGAAGAACATGACAACTCTGCTCGTACAATGTCGCCACAGCCGTACAGCAACTTGCCTGTACCCGGGAGCAGTAACCTGGTACACCATTGAGCCCTCCGCGTTAGAGTACACATTTCTCAACACGATCAACAACACCGGCCCCGATGCGAGGGGAGATCCTGGATACAGCAGAATCGACATGATGAGATATTGCCACGTCCTCACCTCGGCAGGAGGCGCAGTCTGTTCTTCAACCTACTCTTTCTGGGCTTCGTACAACAGTACCGTTAGCGGCACCGGTTAGCCCCCGTTCACGTTCACGGTTTCCGCGTCCCATATCGTCTACCCGGAGATGCTTGTTACGGACGGGGTGGAGAAATTGTTCCAGGGACCGACTGCTGTCCGCAATCTGGAGCCGAGACGGAAAGCGAGCCTGAAAGCGAGCCTGAATCTGAGGAGGAAAGAGGATCACCAAAGACGTGGATTGCAGGGCCTGTGGTCGGCGGTTTCGTGGTGTGTGTTCTACTTGGTGCGGGGGTATACTGGTTGATCGTCCGACACAGACAGAAGGCAGTATACTCCGGGGCCGCTCCTAAAGACGAACCAGAGACTCAGGGAAAAGTGGCCGAGCTTGACGCCGGTGAACCCCTTTATCGAGAACCAGCCGAGTTGCCCACCCGTCATGTCGACGAAGCAGAGTTGCCGGCAAGCACACCATGGCAGAAGACGAATCCTGTGTACGAGGTAGAGGGCTAAAGCACATAAACCGTGCCTCGATGAGCTGCATTGGGTCCATGCCAGTAATAAGAGGCAGGTTTAATGTCCTGATCAGCCTGACGACTGCCAACTGGCGGGGACTAAGTATACTAGAAAGTAAATATAGTAGTAGTATGTACTGACGTATGGTGGAGGAGGATCACATCTTGGCTCTACTGATCCTCGCTTGGTTTTATGCAGATAAGCTGATAACAACGGCACATGGTTACTGTAAACAGACACGTGCAGATGCAGAAGTGGAGCGAATCTGTATCACGATATCAGGCTTCAACGTCCTATTTGACTGCTAACCGCCAAACTTGTAGATCTTCCAGCTGTCCAGCACACATCACCCTCGGCATCCCGCATTAGGCAGGTCCGAGCGATAACTTCATATCGCCGGGCGGGGGTTCCAATCTAAATAATTAAGGTATAATAATAAACACCACCCACCATCACAAGTTACCCTGAACCAGAGAGATAGACAGTATCAACAAATCCCAGAATGATACCCCCCCGGCGAGCCCTAAAGCCCTACCTGGCTGAATTCCTGGGCACCGCCCTCCTAATCGTCATCGGCGACGGCGTCGTCGCCCAATGCCTCCTCTCCGACTACCAGTACGGCACCTGGCTCTCCATCAACCTGGCCTGGGCCTCGGCCGTGTGTCTCTCCGGCTACCTCTCCGATCCCAGTCCCACCATCAACCCGGCCGTAACCCTCTGCCTGGCTCTCGTCCGCCCAGCCCCTTCGGAATCGGGACAGAGACGAGCACAATGGAAAACCATCCCCGCCAAAATCCTCGCCCAGACCCTAGGCGGGTTCGTCGGCGCCGCCATCGTCTACCTCAACTACCGCTCCGCCATTGACGCCTGGGATCCCGAGTACACCATCCCCGGCGGGTCGATCCTCAGCCCGACGGGCCACCACTCCGCCGGCATTTTCTCCACCTACCCGGCGGCCTTCTTCGGCTCGAACTGGGAGGCCGTCTTCTCGGAGATGCTGGGCTCCGCGGTGCTGATGTTCGGGTCGTTGGCGATCGGGGATCCCAGGAATGCGGGTCGGTTTCCGGCGCCGCAGGTGGCGATGTTTCTGCTGCTGCTGATGATCGGGGCGGCGTTGGGGTGGCAGACGGGTTATGTATGCTACCTTGCCTTCTCTTCATATTTACATGGCTGCGAGGGATATACTAATGATGTTGTGTTAGGCGATCAACCCCGCGAGAGACTTCGGGCCGAGACTGTTCTCCGCCATCATCTATGGGCCCGAGGTGTTTACGGCGGCGAACTGCTATTTCCTGGTGCCGCTGTTTGCTCCCATCGCGGGGTGTATTGTTGGCGCGACGACGTATGATGCGATGCTGTTTGAGGGGGATGGATCGCGCGTGACGGATCTGCTGGACAAGGCTGAGTCTCATGGGTCTCTGAGGCTGGAATAGATTCGGAGTCAGGCCGAGTTATTAGGGCTCCATTTGGGATTCCCGTACAGAACTACAGATAGATAGTGAGATAGAATAGAACTAGGGTTGTAAAGGAGTAGACGGGTTAAGTAAGGATATGATACAAGATTATACTCCCCATGCAATCTCAATCAAGGAGTCTCAGCAATCCTATACACCAGCTTCTCCCCACTGACCTTATCCTCCTTCATCAGCTTCAGCCCATCCATCACCCCCTTCAACCCCCCAGGGCAGACCTTGGGCCGATGAACCTTGACCTTCCCCTCCGCCAACAGCTTCTCGGCAATCGCAGTCAACTTCTCCGCGAACTCCTTATCCTCCGCCTTGGCCGGGAACGGCGTCTCGCCGAAGCGGAACTCCTCACCAACAGCGGTATACCCGAGCGTCCAGCGGTCGTTGACATTCTCGCGCTCGATGCCGATCGCCAGCAGCGCACTGTACTCGCCGCCCTTCGTCGACAACGCCTCATCACAGAACTTGGCACTCGACTCGGTCGAGATCGTATCCAGAACCAACTTCAGCTCATCCCCCGTGTACTCGCGGATCTTGGCCGCGGCGCCCGCCTCCTTGTAGTCAAAGACCACATCCGCACCGAGAGCCTTCACCAGCTCGAAGTTGTGCGGCGAACACGTCGTGATCACCTTATACCCGGAGAGTTTCGCGAACTGGATCGCCAGCGTCCCCGTCGCGGTCGACCCGCCGTAGATCAGAACAGGCTCCGCCGACTTGGTCGGCTCCGTCGGGAGCGCCAGCTTCAGACTCTGATACAGCGCCTGGCCCACGGTGACGATGCCCACGCCGAGCGTCGACGCCTCCTCGAAGCTGAGGTTCTCCGGCACGTGCATCTGGATGTCGCCCTTGGCGACGATGTACTCGGCAAAGGTGCCGTCCTCGGGCTGGACGGCGTTGCAGCCGTGTGCGAAGCCGCAGACACGGTCGCCCTTCTTGAAGGGCCTCCGCACGTTGGGGCCGACGGCTTCGACGATGCCGGCGTAGTCGCAGCCGACGGTGACGCCGACGGGCGCCAGGTAGGCAATGTGCTTCCAGTCCGTCGGGTTCAGGGCCACGCTGACGTTCTTGATGAGGATGTAGTCATCGCGGAGGGTGGGGATGGCTCTGTCGGTGACGAGGCTTTCCTGTTTAGGGGCGGTGATGACAATGGCTTTTTGGGTGGTCATTGTGTGGATCTTCTTCTTTTCTCTTTGGAGATAGATTTGGGAAACCTTAGGGAGTCGCTTCCGATTGATGAGACGGGTAACTAATCCCTTATATATTGGAGCTTGGAAAGCAGAAGAGCTTCGGCGAAGAGTCAAGATTACAAATCCAGATCCATCTCCCTCGGCACGTCACCGTCACCGTTACTGTTACTGTCCAAGTGGATCAGATCGATCGCAGTTCCACTGGGTCGGCACTGTAGGTAGCTGTATTCAGGCTCCACCAGCTCTACCTCCAACAGTACTATCAACCTCCATTCTCGGGTCCCTGTCATTTATTACTATATTTATACACTTTTCGCAGCTCTTACTGCAGTATAACAGACTTATTTTGTCTAGTATGCGGATTGGCCCTCAAGCAATCTATATCGGCATCAGCTTGGCACTGATCTTAGTGCCTTGGAGACATTATTGATGAATAACCGAGTCCATACCTACAGTATAAAAGATTTATAAGCATTTATAAGCTTTTGTTTGTAAGCATATTTATATTTTAGCGCTTATCTACCAGCAAGATGGATCTCCTGGGCCGAATGTATATATCCGCTGCACAGGAATTTGGATGTCTGCTCTGGGTGATTCAGACTTATGCAAGCCCAAAGTGATGAGACTACAAAAGACATTTTCACGACCGTCCCTGCTCACCGCTTTGTGCTCTTTAATGTAATAAGCATCATGGAGTTATTCTATACATCTCTTCTAAAATATACTCTAACCGTCATTATCTCAAAATGTTTTGGTATTTATACATCCCCTCGCTTGAAGGTGTGATGCTAACAAGATTCAGCCAGGCTAACCCCCCAGTCGAGCGTTCCATCTCGCAAAGGACTCCAGATACACTCAAGACGGGGTCAAAATTTCTTTGCAGAAAACTTCCAAGTGACGAAGTTACGAGCGGTATGATCAGTTGGGAGGACACAGACGGCAGCTTCGGTCTCCTGGAGGATGATAGAGAGCTCTCACTGTCTGAGCAGCCGCTCGGAGACCTTCTCCATCATGCCGGCACATCATCCGCAGTGCGGGCAATTGGATCAAACGCGATTTGCAAGATCGAAACTTGGACAGATGAGATGGAGATGGAGAGCAATACGCTAGCGTTTGTCAGGGCCAATTTCCCTGATATCCCGGTTCCCGACGTCATCTGCGCGTGGCTAGATGAGAAGCTGAGTCGAACGTTCTTAATCTTAAAGCGTGTTCAAGGGAATACACTGGCTCAGGCATGGCCGTCTCTCACACCAGATATGAGAGATGGTATAGCCAGTACTGTTGCTCAGTATTGCTGCAAGCTCACGAATCTTACATCGAACAGATTTGAATCAGCAACGGGGCATTGGGTCCTCGGACCATTTCTGAACGTACGCGCCAAAGACTCTCATGCACCATGGAAGCCTCGGCTATTGGGGCCGATGTCTGCTTCTTCCCATCAGAAATATCTGCAAAGGATATCAAGGACTTATAGACCACCTGCTACTGCTGCATTTCACTTCTACCACGCGGACCTTGGGCCGACAAACCTGCTGATATCAGATGATGGCAAGATTAAGGCAATCCTCGACTGGGAATCAGCTGGCTTTTATCCAGAGTATTGGGTTACCTTGAAGCCTTACATGAGCCTAGGTTTCTACCTCCCGGCTGCTGACAATCGTTATGCTTGGGCAGACCTGCTAATCGCCAAACTCGCGGAAAGGGGGTTTGTGCTGGACATGGCGTGTGTCGAGTGGTATAAAGGCCTAGATCTGGGGTTTTTTTGACACAGATATGTTCCTGGATAGCTGAAGAGGGATGTTATCAAATCGCCATAAAGTGAAGGTAAATTGTGACGTTGAGGAAAACGGTAATCTAGAAGATGGACGAGGGTATTAGGTAGGATGGATTCTATTAAACCGTCCGGTTGAGTGTCCCCATCCCATCAACTTCTCTTCTGAGAAGTTCCGCAAACATTACGAGAATGGTGAAGGCTGGCATGAGGTGCAGGGCTCTTGAGACGCCTTATCCGGGGTTTACGGGCTGGCCCTCGTCAGCAACGAGTAAGTAAGTCAATATGCTTTAGGGTCGCTGGACTAGACAGCGGACATCATATGGGATATGGGCACTGTGGTTAGTTGGATATACTATAGGTAAGTTAGAACCAAGATCAGATAACCTTATCAGATCTGTCTACAGAATAGATAGAAATACCGAGTCTCTGCCGGGATGTCTCCATCCATCCCCCTTCCAATGAGCCACTGTAGATTACTTTAAGTCCATATAATTTGGTAATTTGTCTACATATCCTACCTCGGCCCTGGCTGCCTCTTCAAGCCAGAAAGAACCTTCGGAGATAAGGTCAGGTATCTGCCGCCTAAGGACGAACCCGAACTCTGGCGCCCCGTAACTTTGGCGCACCACTGCATGGATGATCGTCCTTTGAGCTTCGGAATTTGGTAAGGTGGGGTGAGAGGCGCGGAGATAACATCACGTCATTCGAATATAAACGTAAGGTACGTTTGAACTTTCGAGCGGTCTATCACTTTTCCGGTCATGGTTGGATAGGGTATATAAATAGAGTTGGCCGTCAGTAAATTGGGAAAGTTTGATATTCCTTCGACTCAATAGGTTGGCCTAGATATCAATAATGCCAGGAGAACAGACTCAGCCACGCCCTGACCGTTCGGTAAGCCCATCCCTCGTTCAATATCTAAGATCTACACTAACGACGGCAGAGGGAGGAAGGGCGAGAACTGAAGCTCCTACATTTCATCTACAACCAACCAAACCTCGACTCAATCCGAGGCGATGCCGGCAAAATCATCGATCTGATCGACGAGTTCTCACAGACCTACCACTTCATGACGGTGGGCCGCGAGAAAGGAGATATCGTCCTTGACCTCATCGCCAAGCGCAAGCCACAGATCATGCTCGAACTCGGCTGCTACGTCGGCTACTCCGCCATTCTCTTCGGAGACGCAGTCCGGCGCGCAGGAGGGAAGCGTTACTACAGCCTTGAACTAAACGCGGAATTTGCAGCCATCGCCAATAAGCTAGTCGAGCTGGCCGGACTGGGCGATTTCGTGCATATCCTTGTCGGGCGGAGTGATGTGCTCCTGCATCAGCTCTATGACAGTGGAGCCGTGGAAGAGATTGAGCTGCTGTTCATCGATCACTATAAGCCGGCGTATACGACGGATTTGAAGCTCTGCGAGCAGTTAGGCATGATTGTACCGGATGTCTCGGTCATTGCTGCAGATAATGTGATCTATCCTGGCAATCCGCCGTATCTGGAGTACGTCCGGAGTCCGGCGCAGAAAAAGCGCGAAGAGGCTGCAAAGGGACCGGCCAAATCGTATACGCTGGAGGGCTTTCCGGAGAGGACGGTGGACGCGTACATGGGGGATGAGAATGTCCCAAGATTCGAGATTCTCGGGAACCCGAATTTGGTGTATGAGAGTGTGTTGAGGCAGCCTGAGGGCCACTGGGTACGTAAATTCTCCCCGTCATTCATCGGTGCAAATTTAGAGGACCAGACTGACTGTGTTGTTAGGATGCAATTGAAGTAACGCGATGTGTCGGAGTGGAAGAGTCCTGACCTGAGAGTCCCTCAAGGCCGAGAAAGTCGGAAATCAGTCCCCGGTCAGGAAATGGGCCCCGCCGAGCCAGAATTGCCGTCGCCAGGACCTTCCCCCGCAACCGCTAGAATTCTACGAGGCGTCATTTTGGATCGGTGATTAGAAATAATTTCTCTAATTAAGAATAATCGCAATTGTATATAAGCCAACTGGCCCCCCTCGCTCGGTTTCATTCTCGAATTCAATCTTCGTTACCCCTCATTACCCCTCATGGCCTCGAAAACCTGGAACGTCGGCGTCGTTGGCTACGGCTTCAGTGCCAAAACCTTCCACATCCCTTTCATTCAGGATGTTTCGCACTTTAAGCTCTACGCTGTGGCCCAGCGAAGCCCTACCCCCGAGAACGATGCCGAGAAGGACCATCCCGGGATCAAATCCTACCGAAGCGCAGAAGAGATGGTCAAGGATGCGGCCGTCGACGTAGTTGTCATTACCACCGCCCCCGATTCGCACTACCACCTCGCAAAGCTGGCTCTCGAGAGTGGGAAGCACGGTAAATGCCAACTGAGCGCTGGTTGCCGGTGATAGACTGACGATGCCAGTCATCTGCGAAAAACCATTCACCCCCACCTACAAGGAAGCCGAAGAACTGGTTGCCATCGCAAAGAAACAGAACAGACACCTCGCCGTCTACCAGAGTACGCATCGCATCCGCACCCAGATAACCTCCGCTAATATGAACTGTGTACAGACCGCCGCTGGGACGCCGACTTCGTCACCCTCACGAAACTCGTCACCAACGGCTCACTGGGCCGCGTCGTCGAATTCGAAACCCACTTCGACCGCCATAGGCCCGAGGAACCTGCCCCCACTGTCTCTAAATGGAAGAACAAGGTCGTTCCCGGCGGCAGCGCACTCCACGATCTCGGGTCTCACCTGCTCGACCAGGCGGTGCACCTGCTCGGTAAGCCGGATCGCATCACTGGATTCGTTGGCTCCCAGCGGGAAGTGAATACTTCGGGGTATGAGGACTCATTCACCGTCTTGCTTCACTATAACAAGGGCGTTCTGGTCACGGCCAAGGCGGCGGTTGTAAGCTGCGAGGAAGAGCAGTTGAGGTTCTGGGTTCGGGGAGACAAGGGAAGCTTCAAGAAGGTAATATCCCAGTACGGTGCGTGATGAAGCCTGACGGCTAACAACTGTAGTTCCACCTTGACTGTCAAGAAGAACAACTTAAGGCTGGTATGAAGCCGGGCGATAGCGGATATGGCAGAGAGCCTAGTGAGAGATATGGTACGTCATGTCCCAACACTTCGATGCGGGCCAGCCCACTAATGCAAGTGATCTACAGGAACCCTCACCACCGTGCAAAACGGCAAGCCAGTCCGCGAAATCACGCCTACTGTCGAGCCACCGACGTGGACGGAATACTATAGGAAGATGGCTCGCGCTCTGGCCGGAGAAGGCGAGCTGCCTGCCAGCGGTGCGGAGGCGGCAGAGATTATCAGATTAATTGAGCTGGCCCAGGAGAGTTCTAAACAGGGCAGAACGTTGGATTTCTGAACGTCATTAAGATATACAGACCCTGAAGATTGTCGGGGTACATTCAGGGTTGGATCGGGTACACTCAAACCTCGAACCCGCACTGTATGGAATATATGCTCCGAGTATATGAAAATGTGCCAATAATATATGCAAGAATATGTACCGCGCAGCTCTAGTAATACATCTTCTACAGAAATCATACAAATCATCAGTTCTCCCCAAGGTGAGGCCACCGTCTACCTTACTGCCGAAGGTATTGCAAGGGCTCTCACCCCGGATTTTGCTCCGATAGGCGGAAACTTTGGAACACCCAAAATTACCAAAAAAGACCACCATTGTAATAAATTACGTACATTAACCACCAGAGCATCCGCTAAACCCAAAGCGGAGTTTCTGTTACTCAACCCAAACTATATGAGTGGAAGAACCAGATGGATGAGCAACGACATCACCGCAACTGACCGTCCATGCTCTCTCCAAGTTGCCAGGAGTCTGCTGGAGCATACCTCACCCCTTCCCCTCACGGACACCATATAATATGCTCCCCAGCTCTCCGCGGAGATGCGGTTATTACGGGTATTGTTGTTGCCCTCGTTGCCTGCATTCAAAATGAGTGCTTTCGCCGCACTGAGGTTGCTTGATGACCTCGCCCTGGACTGATACCTTACCTCCCTAGTACCCATCTTAGTAGGTATTGGTTTTGAGGTTGAGGTCTTTCACTCTCTACACAGTGGACACATATACACATGGTCTGGTGAAGGTCTGACTCGGCGTTGTTTGGCTGCCACCCTCCGACAGACACGTTTTTTCCCTTGCTGCACGCAGTGAATGTCGGCATTCGGCGGCGTTGGAACTCTTTTTCAACCTGGCCTTGATACCCAAACGACCGCTCCCGGGCAGACCTTTACTCTGGACGGATAGAGTACCAATAATATCGACTGAATAGACGTGACAAACGACTCGCCACGCTAGTACCGTCGAATTATAGAGTCTAAGAAGGAAAACCAAGGATCCATGATGACGGATAGTCATGGCACGCCGGAACATCTCTCGCGAGCCTCATCCGGGAATCAACATCGGCATCGACATCGACATCATATTGATTTCTCGCGATGGCATTTCGACATCGACACAGTCTTGAATCCTCTCCTTCCTCCAACCTTTTACCACCGACTGCCTCATCCTATCTCCCGTTTTCTCGGGTATAGAGGAGACAAGCCCCCCAAGGCGCTTGGGAACCTTGTCATCGCGTTCTGGGCTTTGATCGGAGTGTTTGCCGGCGTGCTTCTGATCTCTGAGGTCTCTCTCCACATACCTAGTTTCCGAAGCCATCATGCCCCCATCATCGTTGGCAGTTTTGTACGTTTACCCAAGAATTGCCCAGCCCATCGTTCATGCGCTAACAGCATCCAGGGTGCAGCAGCAGTACTCGAGTTCTGCGCCATCGAATCTCCCTTTGCCCAGCCGCGGAATGCATTCTTCAGCCAGCTCCTCGCAAGTGTGATTGGCGTCGCCATTGCGAAGCTCTTCGCTCTCAACCCCAGCGCAAACTCCAAGCCCGAGATTGCTGGATCGCTGTCGTGCGCCATAACAACAGTGGTCATGCTCCTTACGAACACAGTCCACCCTCCTGCGGGCGCGACAGCTCTGCTTGCTGCCACAGAGCTTCAAGAAGTTGGCTGGTGGCTCATCCCCATCATGGTTCTCGGGAGTTGCTTGATGTTAACGGCGGCGTTGCTACTGAACAACATCCAACGTCGGTTCCCTGTGTACTGGTGGACGCCTCACCATCTGGGGCCTCCGAAGCCGCCTCACCAGGACATTGAAAAGGCCTCGGACATTAAGCAAGGGAGCGACTCAAGTTCGACTAGCTTAGACTTCTCCGAACCGATGCAGGTCGTCATTCGAGAGGACGGGGTCCATGTGCCGGATAACCTGTGGCTAAATGCAGACGAGAAGGAAGTCCTGGAGAGGATTAGTGAACGGATGAGGGAGTGATTTTTCTCATCATCAATCCTATACATGAGCTTGTTGGTCCTGTACATATTTCAATGACTATCTGTGTATATAATGAACTAGAACATTCGATTCACACTTTGCCCATTGCCAATCTGCTGTCCACTCGGAGAGCGGTGATTAGTCATGCATGTACCGAGATCTTTCACGTGACTAAAAATACTCGATCAGGTAAAGACGCGCCACGCCAGGCCCTTGGATGACGTCGGTGGGCCAATCAACGCCGCCTTAATGGTCCCACTGAAAAGAAAGTTTTGGCCGTGTCTTTCAGGCTCCCAATAATACTCGGTGCAATCTCTGCGTTGTTCTTTCGTCCTCCTCTCAACAGCATTGCCATCCACTATCTTTTTTGTGGACTCTCTGGCACCGCTCCAGTCGAGTTTTTCTCTGAATTTCTTTCTGACTCGAATTGTTGCCCTGTCGTCTACTTCGAGTTCTATCGATAAGGGCTTCAAGGAACCGCCTCCCCCACCTACCTATCTTCCTAAGCAACCAGAAGGCTCGCCCCCCCGCTATTTTTGTTTCCTGATCCACCCTCTCTCATTTTTTCCCTTCTTCACCTCGTCTTCACGCCAGGCTCCTCCCCTTCAACTTTCCCTTCCATCCGCTCTCTCCGCTCATCTACACATCCATAGACAAAATGGTGTCTGCATCCAAAGCCGCCCGTCTCGCGAAGCGTGCCGCCGACGGTGACACCAAGAAGAAGCTCGGCAAGTCAAAGAAGGGCGCCGAAGAAGATGTCCCCGCTGCTGAGGCCGCCGACGGCGCTCCTGCTGACGACCAGCCCGCCACCACGGACGAGAAGATGAAGGAGGTCGAGAAGCTCACAGCACAGATGGACAAGCACGGTCTGTCAGACCGTGTCACCACCGGTGTCCTCTCCTCAATGGAGTCCTCTCGCGATGTGAAGATCACCTCCGCCTCCCTCGTATTCCACGGCAAAGTCCTCATCACTGACTCGACGCTCGAACTCAACTTTGGTCGTCGCTATGGTCTTCTCGGTGAGAACGGCTGCGGAAAGTCGACTCTTCTCAAGTCTATCGCTACCCGTGAATATCCCATCCCCGAACACATCGACGTCTATCTCCTGAATGAGGGTGCTCCTCCTTCCGACCTTGGTGCCCTTGAGTGGGTTGTTACCGAGGCGCAGAATCAGCTTGACCGCATGGAGAAGCAGGCCGAGGAGATTCTGGAGCGAGAGGGCCCTGACAGCCCGATTCTTGAGGATCTTTACGATGTATGTGCCCCAGTGATTGAAGGTGTATTGAATATTCAGCTAACTTTACCAGCGTATGGACAAAATGGACCCCTCCACATTCCACACTCGTGCTTCCCTGATCTTGACTGGTCTGGGTTTCAACAAGCAGACGATTCACAAGAAGACTAAGGATATGTCTGGTGGTTGGCGTATGCGTGTGGCCCTCGCCAAGGCCTTGTTCGTGAAGCCCTCGTTGCTGCTTCTCGACGACCCCACTGCTCACTTGGATCTTGAGGCCTGTGTGTGGTTGGAAGAATACTTGAAGAAGTGGGAGCGTACATTGGTTCTCGTTTCTCACTCTATGGACTTCTTGAACGGTGTCTGCACAAACATGATTGACATGCGCATGAAGCAGCTTCTGTACTACGGTGGTAACTACGATTCTTACCACAAGACCCGTTCCGAACAGGAGACGAACCAGATGAAGGCCTACCACAAGCAGCAGGAGGAAATTGCTCACATCAAGAAGTTCATTGCCTCTGCTGGTACCTACGCCAACTTGGTCCGTCAGGCCAAATCCCGTCAGAAGATCCTGGACAAGATGGAAGCCGACGGTTTCATCCAGCCCGTCATTCCCGACCGTGTCTTCAGCTTTCGCTTTGCCGAAGTTGATAAACTGCCTCCTCCCGTCCTGTCTTTCGATGACGTCTCCTTCTCCTACTCTGGCAAGTGGGAAGATACTCTCTATGAGCACCTCGACATGGGTGTGGACATGGACTCTCGTACCGCCCTCGTCGGACCCAACGGTGTTGGTAAATCCACTCTTCTCCGTCTCATGACCGGCAAGCTCTCCCCCATTGGTGGCCGTGTCTCTCGTCACACCCACTTGAAGCTCGGAATGTACAGTCAGCACTCTGCCGAGCAGCTGGATCTCACCAAATCGGCCCTTGAGTTCGTCCGTGACAAGTTCCCCGAGAAGAGTCAGGACTTCCAGTACTGGCGCCAGCAGCTCGGTCGTTATGGTCTCTCCGGTGAGGCGCAGACCGCTCTGATGGGCACACTGTCCGAAGGTCAGAAGTCCCGTATCGTCTTCGCCCTCCTTGCCATCGAATCTCCCAACATGATCCTCCTCGACGAGCCCACCAACGGTCTCGATATCCCCACCATCGACAGTTTGGCCGATGCCATCAACGCCTACAGCGGTGGTGTCGTCGTCGTCTCCCACGACTTCCGTCTCCTCGACAAGATCGCCAAGGACATCATGGTCTGCGAGCACAAGACCGTCCGCCGCTGGGATGGCACCATCGGACAGTACAAGAACCACCTCCGCAAGAAGATGATCTCTGAGGGTGCTGTCTAAGCTCCTTTTGTCTTCTCATCCTTCCTAAGAACTTCTTTCTCTTTTTTACGACTAGCATGTTAAGAGACCATGACTGCTGATGCTGATGCAAATAACAAAACGGGAAAAGAGGAAAAGTTTTCTATTTTTTAATGTTCGATTTCGATAAGCTAGGGTCCGGCTGGGAGTGATGAACCGTCCCGGGCCGGACTTGGGCAATTTTCCAACTTCATATACGGGGATAACGTATACGTCATGAAATGTCGTCTGTCCGTCCGTTCCCCTTCGCTTTTGTTGCCTTGGAGATATCTGCTGCTCTTACTTTTTTGCTTGCTTTTCTTTCCATTGGGTGCTTTGTTTAGATGGCCTGCTTCATACCTCTTCCCTCTTTATCTAGACTTCGGCATTGGAGGGTTGAATTTGATTATTTTCACGGCATGACTAGCCCTGCTCGTAAATCGTAGTGTCCGTCAGTCCGAGCACTGCGTGCTTGGTGTAAATAGATAATCCTACTCGTATACTGGTATGGTCTTGCTATAACAAATAATCCTCCCTACCGTCCCAGACTGCAGCTGCTTAGCTGTAACCTTGCATATTCAATGACTACCAGATTGCGCCGCTTACCTGCCTGTGGTGGGGAGTGCATTCTTACACAGCGATATGGATCGAAGGATTGAGAGTGCACAACCCTTGGGGATCGTAGCATTGTTTGTCCGGGACGGGGTTAGAATTGAACGAACGATATGCAGATGCAGGTTCAGGTCACATTGACGGGACGTCCTCCACATACCTTGTAGCTTATAAGGCAGCTCGAGCTGGATCTAGTAAAATAGTATAGTAAGTATTTTAATCACCAATACTTAAAAATACTATTATAATATAAAAGTACACGTTATTGAGTTAATATAATATTATTAAAAACAAGGCAGCCAATCTATAGTTGATTTCATTGCTTCTCCTTGGTCCGCTCTCTAACCAACTCCCCGCCAAAAATATCCTGTTTCTGCTCCGCCTCCAACTTCCGCTTCTTCGCTAACCTCTCCATTTCACTCTCCGGCGTGGCGGTGTCACTCGCAGACGCTGCGGCCGCGGCCGCAGCCGCTGGGATCCGTTTCTGGCCGGCAAAATTGATCTTTTCTGGATTCTGGCAGTGGTAGAGCTTTTTGCCGATGCGACGGAGGGCCTTCTTGGCGTCAGGGTCTGAGGCGAGCGGTTTATAGGAGTTTAAGAGGGTGGAGCAGTTGGTTAGGGTTGTGAGGAGTTTCGAGCGGATGTGGACGAGCGGGTGAGAGTCTGGAAGGCCGGAACTGGACCCGCCGAGTTTGGTGTCGAGGTAGAATTCAGCGAGGGGTTTGTCGGCGAGGAGAAGGGCGGAGAGCCAGATTTGGGACGGAGTGTAGAGGAAGTATGCGTCTGTCATTTGGGCCGCGGATTTGAGGATCTCGCGCGTGTTGTGGTGGGCGCGGGCGAGGCGGTCCGAGACGGAGGAGGAGGGAGGTACGTTTGGCGGCAAGGGGAGGGAGGAGAGGTTGCGGCGGAGCTCGTCGGGGTTTTGCTGGGGGAAGTGAGGGGTTGGCTGGCCGAGGCCTTGGGAAATGGCGTTGAGCTCCATGATTCCGCCCTCGAGGCCGCGGAAGGGGTGGCGGACGTCGAAGGTGAAGCGGAGGCTTTGCATGACGAGGAATTCGGGGGCGATAATATCCTCTGCTGATGTGTCGCCGGGGACTCCCTCGGCGAATTGTCGCAGGGACATGTAGTAGTTGTCGGTTTTTGTGGCGATGAAGAGGGCGCAGGGCATGATGGTTTTGGGATGGTAAGTCATTGGTGAGTTGGTGAGATAGAAGCGTCGAAGGTATTGAATTGCGGTTGCCTTTTTGAAGCTCAAATCAGTAAAGGATATATCCTTTCAGTCGCGTGTAGCGGAAGTCTTCACATACCCTGACTATCGTCGGCAGCGGCGGTTTATAGCTCTCTCCTAGCTGAATAATCTGCTCGCAGAAGTATCGCACCAGGTCTTGCTCCTCTTCCGGCGTCAGACATTCGATATCCTTCTCCTCCGCAGCTTTACCATCCACGTCGCTTCCATTCGGGTTGGGGGTGCCGGCAGCGGAGGAATTGGCTGACTGGCGCGCCTCACGCGCTCGTCGTAGCGCATCTCGAACTCTATCGCTCGCGAGACTGTTTGTCTTCTCCCGCAATGATCGTAAGGATTCCTCTGTGAAGGACCACAGGCGAAACTGTGTCGAGGTACGGTAGATATCGTCTTCGATCATGGCGAACACCGCAGTTCTTTCGGCGAGGGCTTTGGGTAGCAGCAATGTAAAGAAAGGAAAAATTTTTATGAATTCACTCGCTAGCCGAGTATTGAGTGTTCTCACCTATCCATTGCTGGGACCTGAAGAATAAAACGGTCAAGTTGGAGACGAAAGTTGGAGCTGGTCGATGATCCACGTGCTTATCGATAGAGCTATGGCGATTCTTCCGTGTATGTTCTATGCAAGTTGAGCTTAGTCATTTATGCTTTTCATGAGAGCGGATGCATAACCCTACCTATACAAGACAGTGTGCAACTCTACTGTATCCACGAGTCTACCAGCCTAACCATCCCCTCCAACTCTTTTCTCTTTCTCTCCTCTCCTGCCTAGCACTCCGAATACCAAACCTCGGTTTACAATGACAATATCACACCCAGACGACCTCCTACCAATAGCAAACTTTTACAAACCCGGCAGAATGCGCCCATACCGCACAGTAATCCACACTCTCCCCTACACAGACCATCAAGGCCACCCCGCATGCATGGTGTTCCAGAACCGGCCTTTATGCCCCTTACCACCCCTCTACACCTTCGCGGTCTACTTCACACACCCCACCGCATCACCCGAGACCGTGGATGCAGCGGGGTTATTCCATGCAGTACATCATGGACCACAGACATATGCCTTTCGACTAGATCTCTTTTTCCTTCATGAGGCATCAGTCGAGGACTGTGTTACGCATTACCGTGCGGAGAAAGCAAAACGCGGTGACTATCATGTCCAGGTCGCGGCTGTGGATGAGCTACTTAAGGCTCCTGTTTCCGATAACAGGACTACGCGGACTGGGTCCACGGGACGGGACTCTGACGTTGATGCTGCTGAATCTGAATGTGCCCACGCCCCTCCTTCTGAACCACGTCCCACTGGAAGTCCTGCAAGTCTCCCGGGCCTCGTCCCAACATACATAGGTGGCTACGAAACCTGGAACGGCGTGCTATTTATCTGCCCCGAAAAGGACTGGAACACAGGAGACCGGGCCCACGAACTACAGCAGGTCCTTTTCGACCGCTGCGATGATGAAACATGGGAGGTCTGGAATGAGGAGTCAGAGCAGACTTCCCCTTCCTATACCAAGCCTGACATGCATGTGGAATGGATGCCGGTCAATCAATCTGCGCCTGCGTTTCGTGACGGTCTGGCGAGCGTGGATTGGAACATGTTTGAGGTTTCTTTGCTGGAAAGGGAGAACCTTACCTCGCCGGCGTGGTGGGAGGCGAGGAAAGCCGGGTGGACGAGGTGGCCTTGATTGCACTGGGCTGTTGTTTGGGTTACCGATATGGTATTGATGGTCCATCTGCTTAGGGAGGGACCGGTTTCTTGAGACAGATCCATTCTGATCCCAGGTAGGTAAAGTGCTTAATGGCCTGCTTTTTCTCTATGAGTAAGCTGAGATTACACTTACCGTTGATATCGGTAATATTTGCATCAAGAGGATGCCGGATTGGCCAATACCGCCGCCTGGTATACCTCCAGCTTAACTAGCGGCAGAGATGCAGCTGCTAAGAGCCCAAAAGGGCATAGCAGGTTCAACTGTTCGGTCTATGCCAGAAAGCGCAGACCCAGCGCCTCATGAAATGCGATGAGCTCGCATAACTACTATATCCATACGAGCAATTGTCAGTGGCAAGGAGCAGGCCTCCGGTGGACCAAGGACCTCATCTTGCTCTCAAGAGATTATTATGGAATGGTATTCGGGTGCGCTAACTAAGTGTAGAAGTAGACCAAGAATATACCTACCTAAAACGTGAAAAAAGACAGACAGTGATATGCAGAGAAAGTGTTAATGCATGCGAGTGTGATAATAGATCATAACGGCATATTTCTGCGTAACGCCCCAAGCCCGACTCGAGGGCAGATAAAAAGAAGACTCGAAAATTCGCCAGGCTCCGTGCTCCTTCACCATGTCCACTAATCAACAAGCGGTAATAGATCAATCCATATTCGGTGAGCTTTCGTGAGATTCAGGGCTCGCCTAGGAGTCGTGCCGTAACATCACCCATGTAAGCTTCCTCCAGCTCATAGTCCTCACCGTTATTCCGGTCGATGCCATAGTAATTAAAGGCCGACACGACCTGCTCCACGTCGAAACCCATACTGCAGAACCGATCAATAAGTTGCTTGTTGTACCCGTCGTACCTAGACTGTGTAAGCGGATATCTACACCAAAAGCGGATAGGCTCCTTACTTGGAAAGATCTTCCTTCTCTCGATCTTCCCTCTCTTTCCGCTCCATTTGTCGGAGGGACTCATCAGTCACACCACCACTCCCTTCCCCGACGGATTTCCTGGGGGCGCCTGCGTATTTGACAGCCCATTCCCGTGCCACGCGGTCGAACTCTTTAGGCTTCCGGAGCAGCATGGTAGCCACCTCGGCGTCTTGGGGGTCTTTTGGCTCTGGTGTACTGAGCAGAGACTGTAGCGAGAGGAGTGCAGCCTTTATTGTGAGAATAGGAGACCAAGCAGAGGAAAGAGTGTCGAGGCAGATAGCACCCTGGCGGCAAAGTCAGTAGGCGGCCATGATAAGACGGAATGCGGTTAGACTAACCGTTTGGCTGCTGACGTTCGGGTGCCAAACGTTAGTGATGAACTTCATTACCGGTGGTCGAAAGGGATATTCCGTGGGTATCTTGATGTCAACTTTGTATGTGCCACCTTCGTATGGAGTTCCGGGGGGTCCTGGGAATGTGCCATGGAGATGTGTGATATCGTCATCGTCACCCACCGGCTCTGCAGTGATCTGAGAGTGCGTATCTGCCCGGATATCGGCGATTTCCTTTGCGATGCGGCGAGCTCTATTAGACGCCATGGCCTTGCTAGCGACGGAGACAGCTACAGGATGCTAAAAGGCGCGAAGCTCAAGTCTAAGTATCGATACTCTCGTTAGCTTGGATAACGGATCTCGAGCAAGCTCGGACTGGTATAAAAATAAAGCGGGGGTGTGGTTCTGAAATTACATTCAGTCGAGTCACAGAAGATGACGTGGTTTGTCTGCCTTCGAGGTACGGCTGGAAACGCACTGGGTTGCGACTTGCGAAAGAGCCTCACGGTGGATTGGAGGGGCAGCGGAGGGGCCGACGGATGCGGAACACTCTAGGTTGAGCGAACAGTAAGATCTCCGAAATAATCCACTTGCTTGGAAAGACGTTCGGATAGAGATAATATGGCGAGGGAAGACGGGACAGACAGAGTATGGGAACTCTAGAGGAGAGGAGCAGTAGACGCCGAAAGCTTCGCTCTTGGTTTCCTCAAGGTTTCCGGATAGGTAAGCACTGCAGAAATTAAGAGGTTAGACGCTTATATTTTTACTTTTCTACGTCACCTCCTGATGCAACGGATGCCTGACTATACTAAGATGCCTAACACTATCTACCTGATTCTACGAATTCACCTCCGACAGGCTGAATTACTCTGTTCGATCCTCGAATAATGTAAGCCACCGCATCGAGGCATCCATTCTCCGTCAACTGATAGGTCACGTGCAGGTGCATGACATAAGCAGCGCCAAGAACTGACGGAGCTGATGGCGACAACAGCACCAAGCAACAACCTGAAGCTCCCCATCTGACCTCGAGCTGCTATCAACCTCCTTTCTCCCGTTTCCCTCCTCCATCCCTTCTTTGTGAATCACCCGTATCAGCTGCGCCACACTATCTTGACAGGGTCTTATCAGTTCTCCCTTTTCTCATAGAGTTGGGACTATGGTTAGTTTCAACCATCTTACTTCACCAGTTGGGCCCCATCTGACTCGCGTGAAAACATCTAGGGTAACCAGCAGTCTAACATCGGCGGAGGCCAAGGGGGTGATGGAAGTGGTGAGAAGGATAAGAAGGTATGATTTTGATGAGTAGCTGTGTTGGTCCGTCGTTGCTCACTTCTTTCAGAAGGACAAGCCCAGATACGAGCCTCCTCCTCCACCAACCACTCGCATCGGCCGCAAGAAGCGCAGGGCTGCTGGCCCCAGCACTGCATCCAAACTCCCAGATATATTCCCGACGTCAAGATGTAAATTACGGTATCTTCGGATGCAGCGCGTGCACGACCACCTGCTGCTAGAGGAGGAGTACGTTGAGAACATGGAGCGCCTGCGGAAATCCAAGGCGCAAGCCTCTCAAGATACCGCCAACCGAGGTGACACAGATATTACAGACAGAAACGCGGATGAACGCAGTCGGGTGGATGACATGCGAGGAAGTCCCATGGGAGTGGGTAACTTGGAGGAATTGATCGACGATGACCATGCGATCGTTTCGAGTGCCACCGGGCCAGAGTACTACGTGTCTATCATGTCATTTGTTGACAAAGACCTCCTTGAGCCGGGTGCCAGCATTCTGCTTCACCACAAGTCCGTCTCGGTCGTCGGTGTGCTGACGGAAGAGTCGGATCCACTGGTCTCGGTGATGAAGCTGGACAAGGCGCCTACTGAGTCTTATGCGGATATTGGAGGTCTTGAGACCCAGATCCAGGAGGTCCGAGAATCAGTTGAGCTGCCACTGCTTCATCCGGAGTTGTACGAAGAGATGGGTATTAAACCGCCCAAGGGTGTCATCCTTTACGGAGCTCCCGGAACAGGAAAAACGCTCCTGGCCAAGGCAGTCGCCAACCAAACCAGTGCAACCTTCCTACGTATCGTTGGAAGTGAACTGATTCAGAAGTACCTAGGAGATGGACCTCGTTTGGTGCGGCAGATTTTCCAAGTGGCGGCAGAGCATGCGCCTTCCATTGTCTTCATTGATGAAATTGATGCTATCGGTACGAAGCGTTACGATTCGACGTCCGGTGGTGAGCGTGAGATTCAGCGAACCATGCTTGAGCTTCTCAACCAGCTGGATGGATTCGATGACCGCGGAGACGTCAAGGTGCTTATGGCTACGAACAAGATTGAAACACTCGACCCTGCCTTGATTCGTCCTGGGCGTATTGATCGCAAGATTCTGTTTGAGAACCCCGATCGTAAGTTGCTCCGCACAGTACAGACGTGATCTTCGCTAACGAGGCCCAGAAAACACCAAGAAGAAGATTTTCACCCTGCACACCTCCAAGATGTCCCTCGGAGACGATGTCGACCTCGACGAGTTCATCAACCAGAAGGACGATCTCTCCGGTGCCGATATCCGCGCTATTTGTACGGAAGCCGGTTTGATGGCTCTTAGAGAACGCCGTATGAGGGTGCAGATGGACGATTTCCGCGCCGCTCGCGAGCGCATCATGAAGACGAAGCAGGACGGCGGACCGGTGGAAGGATTGTACTTGTAGATGGGATGCACTGGTCTCGGTGTAACTTTTTTACAGGCTGTCACCATAGTCATATAAACTTGCGTATTTGATTGCGACAAGCTCTTATTATCTTATCGGAGTTATCTTGCTTGACCCGTAAATCATTACATTAGGTTCTTGTTTGACAAAAGCCTACAAGGAAATAAAAGGTGAATGAAATCCGAGGGAAACTGGAATGTTTTTATCTGGACACTATTGTCCTGTGAGGTTTGTATTTAGTGTACAGTAGGTGAGAGGGAAAGATATCCACCATAAGTAGCGACTAATAGTTAAATGGCCAAACACAAAATGCCACACAAAATGAGGAAAGAAAGTATCTTCGCTTGACAGTCACAGGCTGCTGGGCCCGGTAATAACA
>MU628594.1:0-56457 GCA_025688805.1 Aspergillus egyptiacus | reverse complement strand
TTTTTTTTTTTTTTTTTTTTTTTTTTTTTTTTTTTTTTTTTTTTTTTTTGTTCGATTCTGGGTTTCTCGATGAAGGAATTGGGACAATCGGGCTGGAGGGGTCTATTTTCCGAGTTCAAGATTCTCTTGTCTCTTTTTTGTGTTTCTTTGTGTTATCAGTTTCTGGATGGATGAATTGCCCGGGTAGCTGCAACTGCAGCTGCAAGAGTAGATAGGTAGGTCCTGTAACTGTACCTAGTGGGACAAAGGGGGATTGGGACGGGAATTAATGGATGATGCTTTGTATGTATGTATGTGAGTGCAGGGATCAAGGAATGCACAGGGTTTAGGTAGATACCGAGTGATGGTGGAAAAAGGGATTCAGGTACAGTTTAAAGTCCGGTCAGCAGCTCTTGATGATGTTGTCTTGTTCTTTTCTTAATAATATAATAATAATAATAATAATAATAATAATAGTTATTTAATAATCAGGACCTTAGGTAAGGGTAAGGGAGACGTCCAGCCAGGTCACGGGAGATTCGGAACTGTGGAGCAGGTCTGTGTTCTCCCAGAATTCCCAAACAGGACTAGTGGAGGCCCCAGTCACCCTGTCACCCACTAGTGGAGAGTTCCGATCAGCCACTATGGGGGCCTAGAACAAGTCCGTCCCGTCTGGCCACCTCTGTAAGTCTGTGTGGTCTGTCCTCGGTGCAGCCCTGGAGAGTCCCCCTCTCCTACCTTTTTGATTAGTACAGTATCAAAACAATCTCGCAGGAAAAAAAAAAGGTGAGATGTGGCTTTCTTCAACGGGAAGTGGTGATCTCCCTCGTTCACCGCATTGATTCCTACATTGTCTGGCAAAAACCCAGGACCGGCGGCCTGGTGGTTGAAAAAACCTTGAAAAGATAGTAGTGTCATGGACTCTCAGCCCCGGTCTAGAAGTCTGGAACCTTGGACCAAGGGAAACGTCCAGGCTTCCTTTTGGCTTGGGTCACGACTCAAGGTCATTTCCAGGCGTCATTAATTCCATCTTCCTTCAATGGTCGTCTTCCTTCTCCCCCATCATTATTCTAGACCTTTCAACTCTGCTCTCCCAGTCTTCTCTTCCATTCCTTCAATCTCCCTCCTGCTCCACCGTCTCAAGACAGACTCTCTACCTAGTATCATCATCTCATTCACCACTCCGCTGTCCTTTTCATCTCTCCTCCTCCTCGTCCTCCTTCTACTTTCTCCTCCCCTTCCTCCACCCTCTCATCACTCAAACCACGTCTCGACCTGTCTCATCTCTGATACCTCCCCCACCTATCACTCGCATGACGGGCTCTTTGCACACTCATATAATTGCAGCTGCGACCGACCGATCCTTTCGGTTGCTTTATTTACCTCGATTCCGCCACGCCGACTGCACCTACTAGCTTCCGTCTGATATTGCTTTCTATCGGGTGCATCTGGATCCCGATTGTTCTGCTCGCTGCCCCCTTGGATCTCGACGCAAACCCTGGATGTATTCTTCACAGTGCCATGGACCGTGTCTCACTGCCTCCTCGGTGCGAAACAATCCTGTCATGCGTTCGCCGTTCTCAGCAGGTCCGCCATCAGATGTATCCGCAGCAGCTGGAGCTTCGTATCAGGGAACCGTGACCTCGACTGATCAGAATATTCAACGCCAACAACCTCAATCACTCCTCTCACAACCTCCACAGACCCCGGCGGCTTCGTCCCAGAGCGTGAGCTCGAGTCGATTAAAGCGTCGGGCTTCGCAAAGCTCTCTCATCACCAAACCTTCTCCGGTCTCCCGTTTCCTCTCCCGCAGCAGCGCTTCTCAACATCCGCCATCCATCGACGCCGCGGGTTCAGTCGCAAAGTCGTATAGTCGAACCGCTGAATTCCGGGGACACTCTCTCGACTCTCGTCTTCGTATCACCACCCCTTCGAGTTCGCTGGCGACTCGAGCTACGCAGTCCGCCTCGCTTGTGTGGACCTTGTCCGACAAAGACGACTATCCGGCAACCCTGCCACCAACCCCGCCCGAAGACGACGATCATATCGTCTGGAGTCCTCGAAATAAAATGCTCCTGTTCGATTCGCATGTGAACAACCGGGATCCCGGCCTAATGCCCATGGATGAGGGCCCGAATGTGAATACCTCTGCCGGGAGGGGCCACTCGGATTCCCTATGTAGCCCATCCGATAATGTCTCGCCCTCGAGCTCTGGTGGAAGCCCAACGTCCTCGTCGGGTGCGATGGATCTGGACCATAACTCGTGGCTAGAGAACAGCGTGCAGGCGACAGGTATGCCGTCTGATTTTTATTTCATTTGAACAGCTTCTGACAATAGGCCTCGCGTGTAGTCTCATCGCTGCCGTTTTCGAATGCTCGAGGAGAAGCCGCAAAGGTCGTGTACCAGATGCTTCCATATCCGTGTCCTGCGGATAAGTCAACGAGCTCCGAACTCGAAGAAAGTGTCTTCTGTTCTATTGTCCGGGCAGTGCAGCATCGCCTACAGCACGGACAGTCTCCGTATATCAACGTCACCCACGCAGTCCCGGAACAATTCAGCCTCTCCAACCTCCCCCACTCTCCTCCAAGTACACCCCGCTCATGCTCCCCCGATGACTATTTCAACCCGACCGCAGTCTTCTCAAGCGCGGCCGTTGTCTCCGCCTACCACGACTTTCGAGGTCCGATCCACGCGAAATCACCGCACTTTCCTATGCCGATCGTGCCTCCATTCAGCGTCAACATCTCCGTTCTTGAACGCTACCTCCCACCATCGTCGCCCCAAGAATACAAAGACCTCTTCTCACCCGACCGCCCGTCATTTCTCGTCGACCGTTTGAGTGAGCTATCACCTGATGATGGTTCGCTCCTCTTCATCTACCCGACGAGAAGGGGCGCGTCCACATTCAAATCACAGTATCTCGGGCCGATCTTGGACCCCTTGTTGCGGCAGCTTGTTGTGGTAAACGAGATGTCAGCAGAAATTGGCCGATACTTGGGCAAGGTGTCGGCGGTTGCTCACATGGATGACTTCGACACGATGCGGGAGAACATCGAAGGACTGTGCTCGTCGATGAGCTCATCATTTTCACGGTTTCACATTGCTGACGCCCGCAAAGGCAGCGTTCGTCTTGACCGTAGCCTCTGGTCCGAGTGGTACATTCACCAGGACAAGGCCCGAATGAAGGAGGTGATCAGCCTCTACTGGCAAAACAGCCGCCGTCTTCCAGCCTCGAAATCGGTCATCAACACAGCCGGTTATCACCGCCTAGAAGCCAAAGAGGTGACATCCGCCATGCTGCTCAGCGAGATTCTCGATGGAATCCGCAGGCGTCCGTACGGTGAGGAGATGGAGCCTCGGGATGGCATCGAGCTTGGCATCTTCGTCATCCGTCGATCTCACTAAGACCGTTTGCCACCGACAACCTGCTTTTCTCTTCATATGGAATGATAGTGCATATACAAGGGGGTTTCTTCATGGCAGGCGTTTTCTTCTTTTTTTCCTTATGTTCTGGTGTTGGGATACAGAAATTTACGAGTGTGGGTTTACTGGGCGGACCTTGGACACGAATTATACCCGGATTGCTTTTTGCTTATCGTTACTGTGATGACTACGAGTAACTTGATAGATATGAGTCTCTATGTACACCATTATGACACGAAGAATTGAGCCTGAAATTCCGAACTTTCCATCCGAATTCTGTTTCCCCCAGGTTGTAGATACCTTATATTCTTGACGTCTGGTCAGGGTTTGAGGACGGTCACCTGGGCGGTCAGCGTAAGATACACGCTAACCGTAACGGGGGGTGGAGGACTCCGGCTTTCTGCCTCATCCGATGCGGGTTCCGCTCGGTGTTTCTCTGCTTCTCTCGCTTGCTTTTCGTCCTGTGTTTGTCTCTCTTCATGTATACTGTTTCCCTGTCGACTCTAGACCAAGTATTATGTGCAGCTGCTTTTTATCCATGCTGTAGCATTATCCTTTGGACTGCCTCTTCAGCTTCTGCTTTTCCACTCCAGGCGCCTTGAGCCACTACCTACGGATTCCTTCTCCCGCTTCGTGACGACAACTCGACCGGACGATTTGCCCAGTCGAGCAATGGCCTACTCTCCCGCTCCTGCATCTCCTGGTGCCGGAGGCGGTGCTTCGATGATGTCTAATGGCTTACACTCCCGGGGCCGCTCGACCAGTCCTCCCACTAGTATGCCGTTGTCGAAGCGGGACAAACGACGCAGCGCGCTACAGGAGCGCCTTCACGACCTCACGGCTTCGTTCAGTCAAAATCGCGATACCCAGTTTCGCCAGCAGCTACATGCTCTGCAGTGCGATATGACCCTCATCAACAATGCAGATCCTTACAATCCCGGCCCGCTCCCTGATTCGGCGGAGGAGATTGCACAGCTGATTGAGAACACTGTTGGGGGCGGCAAGTTTGCTAAGGAGATGGCCAGTCTGGCGGGCATGTGGTATTCTCGTTTTGTTCAGGAAGTTAATCAAGTTAAGGCGGAGCGGGATGCCGATTTAGCCATGTTGGTGGTGAGTCTTTCTTTTTTTTTTCTTCTTCTTTTTTTTATTCGCGGCTAATGATGGTGGTTTTGGTATAGCATCGGCACAACAGCAATCTTGAAAGATTTCAGCGAGAATATGCATTTCGCGCCCACTTTGCGGAAGAGGAGTACAATAACCTCGCTACCACTCTCCGGGAGCGTCTTGTGCAGACACTTTCTGGCAAACGAGCTCGCCTCATGAGAGAGAAAGAACAGCTCGATATCGCGGACACCAATGCCCTCCTCCTCCATCCTAATCAATTCAGTATCACAAACCCTGCTAGTCCTGGCGGGATCCCCGGCAATCGCAAAACTAGACATACTCGTCATCGTGTGGATCTGGACGAGCTGGGCAATGGGATCATGTCGGAACACTTGAACAAGAGAAAGAGAAAAGCCCCCGATGATGACGTTGGCTCACCCGTGCGGGAGACCCCGGCAGAGCGTGCTAAGGCCCAGATGGCCCAGCAGCAGCTTGCGGCGACGTATTCCATGCACTCTCTCTTCACTGAGAAGGAACTCAGTGCGCATGCCAATCAAGCGCACATTGCCACTGTCCATTTCTTCTCCACATCCAAACGGGCCGATCAGCCTTCCGGAGCGGCGACCAATGGGAACAACACTGACGCGGATGAGGCATCCGGTGTGGATGGCACCGGGGCAGAGGACAGCGGAACCCCAGCCACCGACATGGCCCGGACGGCAAGTCAGAACTTCCACGCTACGCGCTCGACCAGAACACATGGCAATCATGCGCTCAACCCGTTGGCCGAGCTCTCGGACAAGCCGGCTGTCCGGCCTAATCTCCCGTACAACATTCTCGCCAACTACCACGCTCGACCCAGCAATAGCGGTGCTCCACCCCTTCCTCCGCTGATGAATGAGGAGGTGGACGACGATTACATCCGCATGGAGCGGATGCAAAGTAAACATCCGGGTCATGTCGACACGAAACTCATCTCTTTGCTGGTCGAACAACCCCCCGCTGAAGTCAATGGCATCCCGCAAGACCCGCATCGCTTCAGTCTCCTACATCCCGACTTTCCCACGGAAATCGGTATGCATTTGTATCCCCTACGAAAAGAAGGGGAAAGCAATGAGCGTGCCAAGAAGGCGAGGACGGGATAGACCTACTTTCCTGTTGATATTATCACTTATGTTCGCTTTGGCGTTACGCGGTTTTCGAAGACATACAATAATACGCGGGAAAGAGACGTATGGGATCTCTCTAAATCTGTCACTCACTCACACAGGTAGGCGTTTAGGCTCGAATTGGCGCAGGTTTGTTTGGTCCATTATTTTCTTTTTCCCTTTGCAAATACCATTGTTCCCTCCCCGGCTGACCCTTTTTTGTTATCTTCTTTCCTTGCCGTTCTCATTTCATCACCTTCCCTCTTCCCATCCGTGTTTTTGCCTGATTTGCTTGGTGCTCGTCCATATTCCCATACACAGCTCCGGAGGCCAGCATGCGTGCAAAAAGACGACAGCGGCAAGGAGCAATCGCGTATCCAGGCGCAGGATTCATTATAGGCTCGTTGTTCTTGTTCTCGTTGGATATAGTTCGGTTCTCATTCTGGTGTGCTGCACCACTACACTACTACTGTGTTTTATTTCTTTTTTTATTATTCTTCGGTTGTCTCTGGTGTTCAATATTAGGGGATGTCTTGCTTGTGATAGGATAGCTCGGAGCTATGCTATAGTAATGAAATACTAGTACAGGGTACTTTTTGATGGGTATATTGGGTAGGTAGACTACGGTATCAACCTAGTTTACCGGCCTGAACTTGCGCCATTTCTTGATAATTCTGCCCTGTAGTCGTTACTGACAAGTAGCTTCATGTAATGATAGTTCTCTGCTGACTAGAGCATAAATTATATGATAAGGTCTAGTTCGTATTTCTCCATTAACTTCCTTCAATTGATATTTATACTCATAGCAAGTAAGCAAGTAGGTAGGTAGATAGGCCGTGTAGAGGCGAGTAGTGATATTAGTATAAGTGGTATGGCAGATAAGTATGAGTGTACGTACGTACGCATGTATGTATGTATAAGCAATAGGTACGGTATGGACAAAGGGGAGATGAGAGATGAGTATGTAGAGGGAGAGAGAGGGAGAGAGTGAGAGGGCATGAAAAAAAAAATAAAAACGGGGGGGGAAGAAGAGGAATCAAACTGCCTTGAAAGCTGGAGAAAAGGAAAGTAGCGGCAGAAACGAAAGTCTATCTAATAATACTACTACCGACCGGTAGGTAGGTGATGGACCGCGACTCAGCCAAAGATCTTGAGGAACCCCCAAAGCCCAATTCCGCTGAGAACAGGGATGGTCAGGTTATCGTCCCAGCCGAAGAGATCGATGAATTCGGAACCCGCGGCGACGAGGCCCGAGACGACGCTCATGACGCCCAGGGCTAGGGTGCCGGTGATGACGGAGCCGGGTACGGTGTCGGGTTCGGACGCGGCGGTGGAGACGGTCCAGCCGATGAGGCGTTTCGCGCAGTCCGGGAAGAGGTTGAGACGGCCGGTGTACATGAAGGCGTCTGCGGGGTCGTTGGGGAAGGGGCCGATGTAGGGAACAAAGAAGCCCCAGAAGGCGGCGGCGGTGACGACGCCGACAAACCATGCGGCGAGCGTGCCTGCAAGGCTCTTGCCCTTGCGCAGGCTGAGGGTGTGGCGGCCGTAGAGGCGGCCGAAGGTGGATGCTGCGGTGTCACACCAGGAGAGCAGGAGGACGCCCATGACGCCGACGTCCTTAGGGAAGAAACGGAGGACGGCGTATGCGCCGACGAGGTACCAGATTACCCCGTTGTAGCCGGAGACTTCTGTTTCGCGCATGAGAGCGCCCATGCAGCGGATGTATAAGCGGTTGAAGCGCTCCGAGCGGTGCCGAACTATATCTGTTGTGGCGATGGGGACGAGCGCTGAGAAGAGCCAGGGCGTGATCTGGTGGGTCTGAATGCCGCGGCTGTATAGGTGGAGTGTCAAGAACCCGATTGAGACGTGGAGGAGTTTGCGCGGGACCTCATGGCGGTGGATGAAGTTGCGATAGCGGGTATGCAGAGGGATCAGGCCGAGTGGTGAGGGGGACCGTGAGATGTTATCCACGAGTCGACTGCCGTCGGCTTTGGACAGCGGGGAGAGAAAGCCGTTGTTCTGAGCCGCATTGCCGTTTGTCCGCGCCGTGAGCGTTCCCGTCTCGTCCGACGTCGTCTTGGATTTTGACTTGCGTCTGCGGGTCCGCGTTGTTTTTGAAGAATCCGTGATATCCTGAGCCTCGCCGGTGACCCCGTCGGGGCGCTGCCGTCGTCGCGCTGCCGAACGTGTCGTCGGCGCCGAGTAGTCATCCTGTTGTCGTCTTGACGATGATCGACCTGACGGAGCCGGCGAAGGGGAGATCACCCGCGGTGTCGCGGGTGCAGCGCCTGGATTTCGCGGGGAGGACATGTCAGCCGCCTTGACGACGAAGGGAGGAAGGGCTGCAGCGACGGTCAGTCCGAAAAGGGGACGTTTCACAGACCCTGCACTGGAGGCGGCAATGCAGGGAGTAGAGAGCCCGGTCGCGTCGGAGGACGAAATGGTGGGCAGGAGTTTTGCGAAGCAGATGAGATTCTAGGTAGCTAAGCGTAAGATAGGTGAAATTGGCTGAGGCACGAGGCAGAGACACCATGCATTGCTGTCAGGTCAGACACGGATTGACGGATAGAATACTCGGTGCCAGGAATGAATAAGTCTTCGAGCGATCGTTCCCCAGCGACTGGTCAGAATGGCTTGCGCTTATTCCTTTGAGTCCATCAAGATCAACGCATCTTAAAGTTGGTTCGGTTCCCTTTTCTTCCCGCTGAATCCGGATATCAATCACGTGTCAAACGAACAACGATCGTCGGTGGGCAGAAAGACACCGCCCTGTTATCTAATCAGAAATTATCAGCTCTCGATAAGGAAAAATTCCGCCGACTTGGAAGCAAAGATCGAGGAGAGCGAGTGACAAAGGAATAGAGTCGTCGCCATGGCGCCAAAACCTCCGTCAGGGACTTCTGCCAGAGCTTGGGATGGGGTGACTCCGTCACTGTCGGAATGGGTGCTGGACGCTGTCTCCTCAATGGGGTTCACCCGCATGACCCCAGTCCAAGCATCAGCAATTCCTCTGTTTATGGCGCACAAGGACGTTGTGGTTGAAGCTGTCACGGGCAGTGGAAAGACATTATCTTTCTTGATCCCGGTTGTCGAGAAGCTATTGCGCCTTGAAGAGCCTATGAAGAAGCACCATGTCGGCGCAATTATCGTCTCACCCACGAGGTATTTCTCCGTCTAGTTTGCGCTTGCAATTGCGCTTGATTATTCATGAGAAGACTGGCGTCGCTAATCCCTTGCTTAGAGAACTTGCATCACAAATATATAATGTGCTGTTATCCTTGCTCGCATTTCATCCACCATCCGCAGCAGCCATCAAGCCCGCCGAATCCGACGAAGACACGCCTCGTCCGAAACATTCGTCCTCAGTACTCAAAGTCGTCCCACAACTTCTCCTCGGAGGGTCAACCACACCGGCGGAGGATCTCAGCACATTCTTGAAGCGCTCGCCGAATCTGTTGGTCGCTACTCCCGGAAGGCTTCTGGAGTTACTCTCGTCGCCTCACGTACACTGCCCACAATCTTCCTTCGAGATGTTGGTCCTGGACGAGGCAGACAGACTGTTAGATCTTGGGTTCAAAGAGACTCTACAGAGCATTCTGCGCAGGCTACCAAAACAAAGACGCACCGGGTTGTTCAGTGCTAGTGTCAGTGAGGCTGTGGATCAGATTGTCCGCGTAGGGTTGCGTAATCCTGTCAAGGTCGTAGTCAAAGTTAAAGGAGCGTCCGGGGTCAATGACAAGCGCACACCAGCCAGGTTAGTAGCTCCTTTTTCTATCTTCTTGCCGCAGATACTGATGCTCCGTACAGTCTCCAGATGACCTATCTAACACTATCCCCCACTCACAAATTCCCCGCCCTAAAGCATATCCTCAACTCTGTGCAGCCGACTCCGCTCAAGTCCATTTTCTTCGTATCGACTTGCTCCGGTGTCGATTACCTCTCTGCAATCCTCCCCGTAATACTCGGCGATGACTTCCAACTGGTACCACTTCACGGAAAGCACCCCGCAAACGTGCGGCAAAAGAATTTCAATCGCTTTGTAAACTCTCACACGCCAGCTATACTTCTAACGACAGACGTTGCCTCCCGCGGTTTGGATATCCCGTCAGTCGACCTCGTCGTCCAAATCGACCCCCCTTCAGACCCGAAAACTTTCATTCACCGATGCGGTCGCGCCGGAAGAGCCGGCCGTAGAGGGCTAAGTGTGGTCTTGCTACACCCAGGCAGGGAAGAAGACTACGTATCCTTCCTGGAAGTTCGAAAGACCCCGGTTGCCCCGTTTCCCCAGTCAATCACTGTGTCCGAAGCTGAGGCCACAGAGGCCACAGAGGCTGCCCGAAAACTAGCACGAGCAGACCGCGCTATCCACGACCGAGGGCAAAAAGCTTTCGTTAGTTGGTTGAGAAGCTACAGCAAACATCAAGCAAGCAGCATTTTCCGCGTCGCAGATTTGGATTGGGAGGGCTTAGGGAAGGCCTGGGGTCTGCTGAAGTTACCGAAGATGCCTGAACTGAAGAACTTTACGGGGGATCGGACGCTTGGCGTAGAGATGGACTGGGACAACTATGCTTATAAGGATAAACAGCGAGAGAAGCGCCGCTTAGAGGTCCTCAAGGAAATGGCTGAATCTGGCCCTCAAGAGTCGTCGAACAAGAAGCGCGGGAGCGCCAGCGTTGCATGGAGCAACAATATCGACAACAAAAACAAGAAGGCGAAACGGCGGGAGCAGAAACAGGTGCGCCACGAGAAGAAGCGGTGGGAGAAGATGACCGATGAGGAGAAGCAGAAGGCTCGCGAGACGGAGGAGATGCTCGAGAAGATCAGGGCTGAGAATGACGAGCAGCGACGGCTTCGACGTGCCGCAGCCAAAGCTGAAAAGGCCAAAAATGCCGACGGAGAGGACGAATTTGAAGGCTTTGACTGAGCCTTCGGTTGATATTATCATGTTCGCTCGATAGAAATAATATATACCCATAGTCAAAAATTTGGATATGCAGTTTCCTTCTGATACTGGTAGTAGCCCTACTTTACTTTACTTGCCCCTAAGACCGCGCACCGCATCAAATGTAGCGCACCAGGCAGGGAATAGGTCAACGGACAGACCGAAAATATATCATTCACAGACCAGCCGGGCTTGAAAGTAGACAAGATAATATGTATACGCACCCTGGACAAATAGGCTCAATTCCAAAAGCAGTTAGTGCGAGCCCGTACCTTATCGGACTGCGCTGGTGCAGTGGGCTATCAGACCAGGCTGCGGTACTTTTCATAAGCACCTGGGCAGTCGCAACGTCTTTCCAGAATCCAGAGTTCCCTTATAGACAGAAAAGGTCCCAGAAGGCGACTTTCAGATTCCGCCGTAATCCGCGAGAGCCGATGTCGCTCCCTGTAGAAAGAGAAATCATCGAAACCCCAATCACAATCCTGGTTCTCGGCGACCCAGGATGCGGCAAGTCAACCTTCCTATCGTGCGTATACCTTAGAAAGAAAAACCCAGATCGGGTTTACTATGCTTCACCCTTGGGACATACGCCTCCTCTCAAATAAGCCTTACTAAGAAAGTCTCCAGCGCCCTCAAGAGCATAAGAAACCGCCAGCCAGACGATAACGACCCCATCGAACTCCTAAAGGATACAAACCAGCCCTTCGTCTACGACATCAACTTCTCCAAAAGGTCCTTCACGCTGGAGATCTACGACACGGCGAGTCCGAACCAGCACTGGTCGACTCTCTCGCCGGATGTTGTTCTTCTCGCATACGATATCTCGAATCGGGGGACGTTGGAGGGCCTGAAACGGGTAAGGCTTACTCTTCGGGCTGACCTAGTCAATGTGAACTTGCTAGCTGGGTCTGGCTATTCTTTATCGGGACGTTGACTGACTGTTGTTTTGCGTCAAGTGGAGGGCCGATGTCATTCGCTATTTTCAACGAGGTGAAGGCGAGCGCATCCCTGTTATGATGATTGGCTTGAAGAGAGATCTGAGGGAGCCTGGGGAGGGGCTTATTTATCCGCAGGAGGTGAGTGAGTTGGTCTTTTAATTCTCTTTCTTTTTCTCTTTCTCGCTTTTTCCCCCCCCCCAATTTTGTTGGTTTTTGAGTTGGGAGCTGAGTTTAGGTTAATGGGCTGGTGTTTGGTTAGGCATATAGGATTGCGCAGGAGCTTCGATGTGATCGCTATGCGGAGTGTTCGGCTGTGACGGGGGAACTGATGCCGCAGGCGTTTGAGGATCTGGCGAGGTTGGCTTATGCGACTACCACGGCGGAGGGGGGGCAGACGAAGGGCGGTTGTGTTGTTATGTAGGTTAGGTATATATGGTGGTTGTGGTGGATGTTTTGAACTTTGGTGATACCCTGCTTATACGGCATCGTAGATATGATACTGAGATACTCATGCGAAATATATCATGTGCATGTCCAAAGGCTCCTTACACTACATGCACTTACGACAGTTGAGATTACAGATGAAACAAATACTTAGTAGCTTTGCATCACTTTCAATTACGTTATAACATACAGGGAGAAACCAAGGTAACGATTAAGTCCACCTTGTGAATTGACGATACAGGGCTTTCCCCCAGAGGCTCACTGAAATAAGAGAACAACTGGATATCTTTCCCTCATAAGTACCGATCAATGTTGACAAGCAATTCCTCCCCGATGCACCATGACGACGTAATAGCGGGCTGATGTTGCGAAAGGATGACTTGCGGTAGTATACCAGATGAGGCTGAGAGAGGGGGGAAAAAAAGAAAAGAAAAGGTTGAAGTGAGTTTCTTTGTGAATCTTTTCCCGTTTTTTCTTTCGTTTTGAGAAGTATTTGCGGAACACAGGCTAGGATAGACATGTCAGGGGCCGAGTTTCTTTTTTTTTTCGAGCTTCCTCCTCTTTCATACTCCTAACAGCTGTCCACTGCACTGGCGTTCAGCTTTTTACCACTTGGCGGCCTCAGCGGGCTGAGCCTCAGCCCAGGTCTCACCGGCAGCGGCGGGAGCAGAGCTGGCAGCCCAGTCACCACCGTCAGCCTCCCAGCTGGTGGCACCGGCAGCAGCGAAAGCGGCGCCAGTAGGGGCGGCCTGAGCATCCCAGCTCTCACCGGCGAATCCAGACTCGATGGCACCGGCACCGACCTCCTCAGCGCTGGCAACCTTGGCCTCCTCAGCAATCTCCTTGTTCTCCTCGGCCTCAGGGTCGCGGTAGAAGTAGAGATCGACAACAACATCCCAGTCGACCTCACGGTTGGCGAGGGTACCACGGAGACGGAGGACCTCACGGGCAAGGAGCCACCAGATCAGACCGATGGCGTGACGACCCTTGTTGTTGGTGGGGATGGCAACGTCGACGAAGTCAGTGGGGGAGTCCGTGTCGCAGAGAGCGATGACGGGGATGTTGACGTAGCTGGCCTCCTTGATGGCCTGAGCATCGGTGCGGGGGTCGGTGACGATGATGAGGCGGGGCTCCTTGAAAGAGCGGGTGATGTAGTTGGTGAAGTTACCAGGGGTGAAGCGACCGGCGATGGCGGTGGCGCCGGTGTGGGAAGCGAACTTCAGGACGGCACGCTGGCCGTAGGGACGAGCGGAGATAACACAGATGTCGGCCGGGTTGTCAATGGCAGCGATGATACGGGCAGCCAAGAGGATCTTCTCCCTGTAGATTGCGCGCACGCCAGTTAGACCCCGGTCAAATCGTTTCGCCTCCCCTTTATCCATTTTTCCTGCTGTTAACGTACCAGGTCTTGCCAATGTTGATAACATTGACACCATCGGGGCGAGTCTTCCACAGGTAGGGTTCCATGTGAACCTGGAGGTTCTTGGATCCCAAGTGGCACTGAGCTGCGAGGAGCATCTCAATGTCCTGGGAGGTGGGGTTGAACATGGGAGGAAGCTGAGACGGGGCCATTATGGGCGATTGATATTGCAAAGACGGCGATTTGAATATATCAATCGTCTGGCGCTTGTCGCGATGTTGAGGTCGAAGGGAAGACTGACGCGGAAGACAACTTTTCCTCCGCGATAGATCGAACCGCCTGAATTTCGCTTGTTGCCATTTGTGAGTTTTAGGGCTAGGGTTGGCAAATCAGCTTCAGCCTTCAGCCTGCTGGGGACAATAACAATTTCGGCACTAACCCCAATCATGCGCGCTTACTCATCTGGCAACCCATCACGTGGTGTACCGTCCCAATGTGGACTAGCGCAACCTGTCTTGAGGTTTGAGATTTTGGTTTGACTTCGAAGTTCGGCGTCGGAGAAGCTGGGGAATAATCATTGGCGTTTGTCCTTCTATACCAGAGCCGGAGGATTATCTTTGTCCTAGATTACACAAAATGCCTCCCCGGTTTCCTTTGCAGCCTTCACTTAAGGCATTTACCGGTACCTCTCTACTCCCGTTTATCGCTGCTATGTTGTCGCTGACTGCTCCCGTTTCAGGTTCCTCAAATGTACAAAGCCCGCTTGCCCGATTGTCGCTAAACCCAAGCAAGACGACCGTGAGAGCTGGGTCCGCCGAAGCCAGAGAACGCAGAAGACATGACCCGTTTCTTATGGCGCAGGCCCGTCAGCGCAGGGCCGCCAACTTGTCCCGTCAACAGGCCCTTGCCGAAGAGCGTGAAGGCTCTATGGGCGACCCGGTGCACGGCAAATCCACGCCATTCATCGAAGAGCTGAAAATCAAGCAACCTTCGGCTCAAGAGCCCCAGCCCAACCACTTCATCGCCCCGGAAGAGCTCAGCAACGCCCTTGAGTACTCGAAGAACCTGACCACCCCCATTGAGAACACGAACGCATCAACGCGGGACCCGCAGCTAGAGAAGGAGTCTGCGGAGACGCACGCGTTGGAACACAAGAATGCTCAGGATGCTATTACCCGAATTGTGAGCATCAGCAACGGGAACACCAAAGACCAACTACGCCTCCGCATACAGAAGTGCATCGAGACGTTCGGCCGACACAACACCGACGCGACTTTGCCCCCGAAGCCTGCCGCCGTATCACACGGGTCGGCCGCTGTTCGTCCGGAAAAGATCCCCCGTGTTGGTCCCGATACCGGTTCTCCTGAAGTACAAGTCGCAATCCTTACGGCCAAGATCTTGAACCTATCGAGACATCTCGAAACTACCAACAAGGACAAGCACAACAAGCGCAACCTACGGTTACTTGTTCACAAGAGACAGAAGCTGCTCCGATATCTACGAAGGAAGGAGAGGGGCGGACCGCGGTGGAGGAACCTCATGGAGACACTTGGGTTGTCGGACGCTGCTTGGGCCCACGAGATCAGCATGTAATTTAGTAGGCGTTTGTATATTAACATTTTGACTTCATTCCCCCAGCTACTGAGTGTTGGCGGGTACGCTAGGAGGTTCGCTCCGGTTGCTGCATGGGTCTGTGGGTCTCTCTGGGATGATTTTCTCTTACCTTGTATAAATACACGTTCCATCCTTGCAATGAAATGATGCTGCATTGGAGTGCACATGTGTTGTGCAAGTAAGTTCTCTGTTGTGGGAGCTTAGGCATCTAGGCAACGCGGTCAGCCGCGAACTTATAAATATTATAGCTGTGGCTCAACCACAACATGCCCCGTAATAAGAGGGACTACCACAGACAATTACGAACTCTCAGAATTTTACCTAGCCGTATTCACCCCGGCGGTCGACTGAAGCCTGCAGGTGGTCGCTACTTGGAACCAAACCTGGTGGTCCACGTATGGCAGCGGCTCCCATTGGCGGCAATCCCTGACCGCCTCTCATTCTGCCGTATTCGCTCCCCAACCCTCGATTTTCTTCACTGCAACTTCCTGGAACTTGAGAAGGTTCCCTTCACAACACAACAACCGTATTCACAACACAAGGTAAGTGAAACACAATCATACTGAATGGACGTCGCATAATATTCAGGAACACAACACTGGTCCTTGAGGGTATATCTTCCTCTTTTCCCCTCCCCTTTCCTTCTCTCCTTACCCTTCACCCACGCGCTCTCATCCACCAGGTTCCAAACCAGCGATTCCCAAACACACCACCACTTCACAGAAACTCTGAACTCCAATCTCCTCCGTCCTCAAGAAACCAAGCTTTCTGCTATTCTGCAGTCCTGCTTCACTCCAATTCCCTTACATCATAAACACACCCACACCCACACACACCTCCAAGATGCGCACCCGCTCTCAACCACAGTCGCCTGGCGGCTTCATCTCCCTGGAGACCGCAGCCACGAGTCGCCGGACCCGATCAACCAGAGCAGCCTCTCGGAGTGCTTCTGCCGAACCCAACAATCAACCGACCACTGAGCCTCCTAAACAGCCAGCAACGCGATCCCAGAATCAACGCGCAACCAGAAACACCTCCACCGAGAAGGATGCATCTGCTTCTAAAACCGTCGATTCTACGACCAAAACCGCAAAGACACAACCTCGCAAACTTACCAAGCGCGATACTCGAAAAGCCACTCGCAAGACCAAAGCTACGTCCAACAAACCCGAAGAGTCGGTTGAAGAAAAGCAACCCGACTTAAGTGGGACGGACAATGAGGACAACGCTGAAGCTGGCGCTGAAGAACCACAGTCTGGCTTGACTACGTCAGACACAGCCCTTTTGGAACCTAGGACGTCAGAGCGTGAGTATACTGCTTCCTTCTCTACTTCTTTTTCTGTACCGCAATTTCCCCTTCCCCCCTTTACCCTTCCATTTCGGTCTTCGTCTCCAACTCCATCTTCTACATCCCCGCAAAAGCCCCAGGAATCCCAGGAAGTCCAGGAACCCCAGCAGCGCCGGGATCGACAGGATCAACAGGATTCGCAAACCGACAAAGAAAGCCAGAAGCTCCCGGATCTCTCAGAAGACCTGGGCACCGGCGCGTCTCAGTTACTGCAAGCTTCTCAAGAGCCCTTGGACCCAGCTCTCGTCGAGGATGTAACAAATCTACTCGCTACACTCGATTTTCCTGACTTGGGAGAACATGATCTTCCCGATTTGGGAGAGACACCTTGTCCACATGGCGATGAGCTCGCTTCCAGCACTCAGGAAGCTGTCAATAGCGGCTTATTTGTCCATAACCCCGCGTTATATAACGGCAATCCGCCAGTGCCGAAAGCATCGTCGTTCTGGCTGATAACTTACTCAACGAAATTTCTGAGGCACTCGCACAACACGACACCACTCCACGGACCATCCGGCCCGCTCTTACTGAGGGACTAGAGGCTCATGCTGCCGTCGAGGAGCTTGTCGTTCAAGAGTCTGTCGTCCAAGAATCTGTTGTCGTCGGTCAAATCGCTTCCAACGCTAAGGCATATGTTGTTCTCGAGTACGCATCGGCTGAAACTCCTGACGATTTGATTGCCAAGATCAATGCGTTACTCGTATCAGACGATGCGGGACTGCTAGAGGATTCTCAAACCATTGAACCTGCTCTCGCGGGGGGACCTTTTGTCCTCGAGGAACCTATCAACATGGACGAATTCACTATTGCTGAAGAACCTGTTGTCGCAGAGAAGCCCGCCGTCACTGATGAACCTCTTGCCGCCGAGAAAGCCGTTGTTGCTGTTGTGGAACCTGATATAGTCGAGATTATCATACCCAAGGAGCCCGTTATCAATAAAGGGGCTTCCTCAATTGAGGAACAAGCTGCTCCTGAAAAGGAGAGCAAAGAAGAACCCAATCCGCCTGCTCCATTTGCCCACACGGAGTCTATCGGAAACCAGGAAGTTTCCAGCACCTCTTCGCAGGCGGCTGTGGCAGAACAAAGCGCAGCGGAGCATAAGGAAACCGAGCAGCCGGAAGACAAGGCCGCAGTGTGTGAGGCGTCTGGCGACCAGGAATCAAACGTCCCACATTTAACGGACGCAGTGGACCCCGAGAAGAAAACAGCCGTGGAGGACCATTCCATCCACGAGCTCACGAAATACTTCGCAAAGTCGTCTTCTGTAGACGGTGTGTCCAACGAAGCGGCTGTTTCTCTTGGAGAGGCAACCACCGCCTCTGCACGGCTTCCTGAAGTAAGTCTGACGTCTCAGGCTAGCACGGTCACAAATGCCTGCATAAGAACCACAGGTGGCAGACGAGCACCTTTCCCTTGGGAAGGTCGTCCCGGTATGGCATCGATTTTTGATGATGCTCCTCCCTTCTGTCCAGCAATGCCTACTATGTTTCCGCCGACGCCGGTTCCGCCTCCTCTCACGCTCTTTGGTAGCCCGATCCCGGAAGGGCCCTCGAATATCTACGATGAACTCCACCCGCCCCCCAGCCTTCCCAGGATTGAGGGGGTGCAGAGTGTCGAGGAACCGTCGGCGTCAGTGGAGGGTCCTGTGACGCACACGCAGGCGTTGGAAGAAACTCCTTTGATTCAACGTCCTCCAATCCGCCCATCCGGGGGTAATTCCAGCGATCGGCGAGGTTCTCGAGTCCGGAGGCCTCGCCAGCTGCATGGTTATCGCCACACCGTTCTCTCCCCGATCCCTGAGGAAAAGCACCATGACCTTATGCCGCCCTCAAATAACGGACCAGAAGGGGCTTCTCTCGGACATTCCTCGTCTTCATCACCTTCCCCTACTCCACAGGCAACGGCTGTTCAAGTTTCTTCATCTTCGCCACCTCCTGTTCAAGCAGGCGTTGCTGGACCCCTTTCATTACCCTCAACCGCTACCCACACCCCCTCTTATCAGCCCACATCCCCCCTCAGAGCCCCTGCCCAAACTGATACTGTTGATTCTTTTTCTTCTCTAAACCCCCTTCAAATTTCGTCCAATATTCGACGTTCAGTTACAAGCACCCAGGAGACCCAAGCCCAGGAGACTCGGACCAAGGAGACCAAGACCCGGAAGACCCACAGGATCCCCAAACGCCGGAAGACCAGGAAATCGTTGACACAACCGAATACGGACCAGAAGCTAACCAACAAAAAAGTCAATAGGAAAAGGGCCCATCCCGAACCCTCCCCAGAGGCCCAAGCCGAAGCTGCAGTCCCGTCTTCGAACAAACGCCGAAATCTAGGAACCCCAAAAAGCGCACCTCGTACCCGTGCTTCGCTTCGTCGCGTTCCCCGTGTTTCGTACGCGCAACGGCTTCAACGCCGTAGAGCTGAGGGCCAAGGGCGCATTCACAGCACGATTTTCCGCCTTCCCGAGTATGTCGCTCAGACGGAAGCTGACCGCCTGGCTTCGGAGACCGCTTCACTAACTAGCTCTTCCGCCGAACCTTTGCAAACCACCCCTGATTTCCCTACGGAGCACGCCCAGACGGACGACCAAGCTGCCTCTGAGCAATCCGCTGCGCCCCAAGAGCCTACTACTCCAGAACCTGCGAAGCGCAGCTGGAATCTGCGTGGAATATTCGGATCTGTGCCACGTTCCCTGTCTCGCTTGTTTAGTCGCAGCCCTGACAAGCCAGAAGATTCAGGTAACTTGGGCTGTCTTTATAGTTTTGGTATTTAACTCACTAAGCGTAGACACCCGTCAACCTTCCTCCGAACGCATTCGCCGCACACGTCTTTCTGAAGCTTCATCGCCTGTTCCTCCTCCGAGGGAAACACAACCTCGCCGCCTTTCGAGCGAACAGCCACCGGCAAAGCGTCCCCGCAACCTCTCTTACTCGCTTTTCCCCGCTCCTATTGATAGATCTCTCTACTTAGGGGATATTCCTACCAAGTCGCCTGCTAAATCTCCGGTTGCGGCCGCCCCTGCAACCGCCAGCCAGCCTGCTGAGAAGGAAACGGCCGAAAGACCGGAGGTTCGCGAAGCCTCAGCTCCGACTGTGGATGTGCGAGGCCGTGATGCCACTCCTCAGGCCACGAATACCGTGAGCGAGTCTCAGAAGAAGAAGCGCAAGCGTTCCCCGTCACCCGACATAATTCCAAATCCACCTGGTTCGAGTTATGGATTAGATCTCGACTATTTCTGCTACAGCTCTGATAGCGAGGAAGATGAAGCACAGTCACCAGAACCAGTAGCTCCGCAGACGGAGCCTAGAAAATCCGATGGGCTTACGAAGACTGCCCTTCGAAGCGTTTTTCAGACAGAGCGGCCGGCGTCGAAGAAGGTGCGTTTCGATGCGAGCCCAGAAGATACACCTTCAAAGCGTCGTGCTCGCGCTACCGATCCCTATCATGGAGCACAGTTTGTCGGGTTCCCTCATGCTTCTCCCACGCCTACTACACCAACCCCAGCGTCTCGTGAATACGATGAGCCGCAGCGACGACCTGGTTTTGTCCCCAACAAAACTGGGACCTTTGAACTTAACTACGACGATTTCTCGGATGATTCGGACTCCAGTGGGATTGCGTCGCCTACTAGTATCCCCGCTCCTAGTCCTGCCTCCGTTGCTCCTACTCCTCCGCAGCCCAGCACTCCTCAGAGGTATGCTTTTGAGTCTCGAACGAGCGTGGTACAAGCACTAATCAGTGGCAGTTCTTTACCTGCTCCTCGTACAATCGGGCGCCCTGCACAGCCTCCGTCTACCCCTGTTAGAGTGGATGAGGAGGCTCTTGCCAGAGCCCGCTCTCAAGCAGAGAAATATAAGCCGAAGACGCCGAGTGGCCTTCGCACGGCCAGCCGGTATTCAAGCCCTCTAACCGCGACACCTGATATCACGCCCGCTCGACCAATCGCTCAACCCGCCGTTCATGCCGCCACTCAGCCCACCGCACAGCCTGCGGAGGATGTGACTGAGAAATTTGGGGACGACCAATTTGCGGAAGACGCCAAGTGGCTGTACGAGAATTGCCCGTCCGGCGATCTCCGCCAACTTGTTTGGCCCGAGCCGCAGAACCTTGCAGAGAGTCTAAACATCAGTGCCGAAGCTGTCCGTATTCTGGACGAGATTTGGGATCCGGCGGATGTTGACAAAGCGTACGAGATCTTCAAGCGCGAATTTGAAGATTTCAAGAAGACCCTTGCAGAGGGAACCGCTTAATTACTGTTGCTTCTTTTTCGAGATTTTTTTTTACTGCACTGCGTCCATTCGGTTTGTGTTGTCTGTTAACTGCATTGTGGCGCTGTCAGTTGGCAGGAGATACGTTGGTTCTTTTACAGTTCTTTTTCTTTTAACAGAATCGGTGCATGGTTTCCTCTAATTCGCAGCGTCGATTGTCCATCTACTTTGGTCCCATGATGAAACTGGTAGGCCAAAGGTTGTATGTGTCCATATTGTGTATCCAGCGGGATTTGAGCTTTTGTTCCTTTTTTTTCTTCAGTTATTCATGTTTGCATAGGGATGGCACACTTTGGCGTTGAATATCACATTGTATTTGTCTCTACTCGCACCATGGACTCATCCTCTGTAAGATTGTTTCATCCACATCCACAAAAGGTCTGTCCTTACCTTAGGGAGCTAGTGAGCTGGGGATGCGTACGGCAAACAGACTTTCGCCTAACTCTTTGTCTCAGGGATCTTGCGTTTTCCCGGCGGGACGCAGTCTGGCCATGGAATTGTTTCAGCCATGCCAACAAACCTGCTAGCCACAGTCTCTACGAAGATAAAAGAACCCCTGAGTAACTGGGTATAAGAAGCATGCTTCCTTCCTTCCAACCTTCTAGAATCCCGACTCTCCGTCTCCATCTCTGTCTATTTCAACTCCAAGCATCGACCCAATCCTCCTCTTACCAACCCACAGGGCATACATACGTCCACTCAACACACAAACGAACACGCATATACCACAGTCATTCTTACTTCCAGCAACCTTGGAACCTGCCATCGGTCACCTCCCTCAACCAAACTCAACCCACAAGGAACCGACCCAAAATCCACGGAAGGGAAAGAAGGGAAAGAAAAGAAAAAGAAATGTGCTGGTACAAACCCAACAAACCCCCCTGCACCTGCACCTACCTCCTCCTGGTCCAACCGTGCCAAAACGCCGTGTACATCCCCGCACCCCCCGGGAGAGCGAACCAAAAACCGTCGATCCGGGACTGCGGCGTCCGCTGGCTGGCGAAGGGAGTCGGGATGCGCCACTGCGAGAAGTGCTGCCCGGGACACTGCGAGATGTGCTGTGGGAGATATTGTCAGCGGTGTTGTGCGCGGGGCGAGGGCGGGATCGATCCGAGACTGCTGGTTGGTGGTGGTGGGGGTGGGGTTGGGTGTGCTGCTGGTACTGATGGTAGTCAGGCTGTGGTTGGGTATGCTGTTCAAGGGCAGATGGGGTGGGGGGAGGTGAAGGGGGTGGGAGGGTATGGATATGGGTATGGGTATGGGTATGGGTATGGGTATGGAGTTGGAGTTGCGGATTACGGGGTTGGCGTTGGTGTTGGAGTCGGGCAGGGACAGGTTCAAGAGGATGGGATTGCGGGGGCCGCTGACTCAATGGTTAAGGCTCCTGGTGATAAAGGGGTTGCTGAGCCCGGACTGAAAGAGGGATCTGTTGAAGTGGAGGAAGAGGAGAAGGGTGGTGGTGTTTTGAAGGTAGAGGATTTGATTGAGCACTAGAGAGCAGGTGAATTGGTCTTGCCTGGCGAGCATGGGAGTTGGCATTGGGATTGCATTACAGGCGATGGTTCTTCTTACAGTGAGTCGGGCGTTTTTGCATAGGTAGATGGTGTATGTATTTGGTAGACGGCTTAGATTGGGTTGTCTTGTTTTGTCTTATGTTCATCATCATTTCATAGGCCAGCATGAATATTAGTCTTTAATCTCTTTGATGTGTCCATAGCAAAGCTTGCTAATGCATCTATATATTATCATCATCACACCAGTGCTTCAAGGTTCTTGTCTATTCTCCTCTGGCCTTCCTCCCCTCCGTCAAACAAACCAAATCCATCCTGCTTCAGGTTAATCAGCTTAACATATATTCACTTTCTGCCCCTTTCAGGACAAGGCTTATACAGATGGAAAACGAGCCCAGCTAGTGGAAGAGGATGTACGTAACACCAGAATACTCTTCCCATGATGTCATATCAGATCCTCAGTTTTATTCTCTGGTGCAGGTATATATACTCTTTAGTCTCTGCGAACCATTTCAACGAGGTCCACTTTATTGACCATTTTGAGGTCTGCTAGCAAGCATACCTCTCCTACCAAGTAATAAGCATTCCAAACATCATGAGTATGGTTATGTCATAGCACAACTGAATTCCTTACCTACCTATGAATATCCTTTTTCTGTATATATCCAGGTGTGCTAATCCTGTTCAAGAACTTTGGACGTAAAGCAGTGCTGCTATCTTATCTTATCGACGCTATTATCTTATCGCCCATCATGTAAATACAATACCTGTTAATTACACTCTCCCAAAACACCCAAAATTTTCTGCCAGCCTACATACTCTCCAACCCTTCCACTCAGAAGTAAGATCTACGATCTAAGAACCTGGTCTAAGTCAAGGCCTCACCAAAACCACGGCGCCAGACTGAGGGCATGTGGAGAATCCAGGCGGGATTGCCCACTCTATTAATCAACCAGGCCATTCAAGAACAACTCCCCTCACTTTTGCGACTCAGCAGGCCTCCCCGCCGACAAGCTCACAAAGGCCTCGCCGCACTCGACGCCCTCGCGAAAGAAATCATGTCCGGAAACAACCCCGTTCCCCCGGCCCCGCCAGTCCAGCACCAACAGCAGCAGCAAGCGAAGCAACAGGTTGAACAAATTGCCCAGCAGCCAAAGCAGCCAGACTACTCGACATGGAGCACAAGCAGCCTAATCGAGCGAATCAGCGAGCTGGAGCGCCAACTACATTCGCGAACAACAGAGTACGCAACAGCGACTACCAGTACAACCACATCCTCCTCCTCTTCCTCGTCGAAGCCCGGGAATGCACAACCGCAAGCACAGCCACCTGCTGAAGTGCCCAGATGGTTACGGATTGGGAAGTACGACCCCAACGACTTTGTGCATGCGCCCGGGGTGCGCTTGCCTAAGCCGGTCAGGAAGATGGATCCCTCAAACTACAATTTCCGCTATATTGCGCTGAAATTCGCGTACCTGGGTCAGCGGTATAATGGGCTTGAGCATGCGAATGGGAATATCACGCGCCTGCCGACCGTTGAGGAGGAGATGTGGAAGGCGTTGCGGAAGACGAGGCTGATTTTCCCGACAGGGATGGAGGATGAGGGGTTGGACTTGTTAGATTCGCGCAGTGAGAGGAAGATTGATGAGCCGTTTACGCTTAGCTGGGAGGGGTGTGAGTATTCCAAGGCTGGACGGACAGATCGGGGAGTTAGTGCCTTCGGGCAGGTAATAGGGATCAAGGTGCGCAGTGCACGGCCCAAGGCGAAAGTCAAGGAAGGGGAGGGTGATGATGTTACGATGGATAATACGGATGATGGGTGGGATGATATTGCGGATGAGTTACCGTACATTGCTTTGCTGAATAAATCGCTCCCGGAAGACATTCGGGTGCTGGCTTGGTGTCCGCATCCTCCTGAAGGATTTGATGCCCGATTCTCCTGCCGGGAGCGTCATTATAAGTATTTCTTCACACAGCCTGCCTTTTCCCCGACGCCGGGCCCCTTTGGCTTTGCTTCTCGTGGAGAAAACAAGTCGGTGAAATACCGGGAAGGATGGTTGGATATCGAGGCGATGCGCGAAGCTGCTAAATACTTTGAGGGAGTGCACGATTTCCGCAATTTCTGCAAAGTCGATACGAGCAAGCAGATCGAGAACTTCGAACGAATCATCTACCGGGCTGATATCGAATTGCTCGATCCCAAGAGCACCCCGTTAGCCTACCTGAACCGCCCAGAATTTCAAGCTTCGGAAAAAGCTGCCGTTGAAATGACCGGGGACTCGCAAACCTCGTATCAGGCTGGAAACCAGGTGTATGCGGTCAATATACAGGGGTCCGCTTTCCTGTGGCATCAAGTCAGACATATGGTTGGAATTCTGTTCCTAGTGGGCCAAGGACTCGAGCCACCATCCATCGTGCCTGCGCTGCTCGACGTATCAAAGAATCCTCGCAAACCCATTTATGAAATGGCCTCGGATGCCCCGCTCGTCCTCTGGGACTGCATATTTCCCGAAAAGGATAGTAAAAAACGTGAGGATGCGCTGGAGTGGGTCTATGCTGGCGATCCCAGGCAGGTGAGATCGCAGTATGCAAAAGGAGGCGGGAAGTTTGGAATGGGGGGCGTGGTTGAGGATCTCTGGTCTGTCTGGAGGCAACGCAAAATGGACGAAATCTTGGCTGGAGCACTGCTTAATCTGGTTGTCCAGCAAGGAGATCAGAGCGGTGCCACGGGCCAAAACATCAAGAACGTTCAGGCAGAAAAAGATATCAGGGGACAAAAGGTCTTCAGCGGGGCAAATCTAGCCAAGACCGGCGGGAAATACATTCCCGTCATGCAGAAGAGGAAGATAGAGACTGTGGAGGTGCTCAATGCAAGGTATCTTGCGGCGAAACAACGGAAATTGGAAAGGAATGGTCAAGCGAGCAATGCCAGTGCTTAGACATATACTGTACATACCTGATAGAGTGTGAATATGAGACAGGCTGCGCTTGCCATACACTATGGCCAGTTGAAGAAGTCCCCCGCGTTACGGCTTCGAGTCATATAGGCAATGCCGGGAGCCCCTCCAAACACCCTCCAGCTTTGCTCTATTCGGGAGAAGTTTCTGGCCAGAAATGTAAGTAAAAGAAGGGCGGAGGAATGGAAAGTCCTACCGGGAAAACCACAACAACTTCTGGCTCTCCTACAACGATGACCGCTAGGTAGAAGCGCACCTCGAACCCTTTGAACGCTTCATGTATGACGATATCCTGAATTTCGGTCGTCGGGATAAACCTCGTCGCAGCCTTGGATAAGTAGGATGGAGAAGATGTGGAAGTCTGAATGCCTAAGCCGCGGATGACCAACAGCGATTCCTCTGTGAGACCAACGGTGAGCATTCCCCGTGAACAAGACTGGAACGGAGAGCAAACCTGTATATCCTCTTCTAAACACACCGTACATTATCAGTGCACTGGCCACGGCTATCCCAATAAAGTTGGTTGTGTCGGCGATACGGCAGGCATGCGACCCTATTGTGCTTGTCCATATTGCGGTCCAGGGCACTAAGGCCCAATCTTGTCCGAAAAACATGTGGCGAAAACGCGCAGCATAAACAAATATGACGCCAAGGAAGACTATCCCACGCAGAAGGATCTGGAAGTAGAAGAAGAGCTTCGCAGCAGTGCTGGTATGTCTGGTGGCATTGGAAACAGTAAATGACGCAGTGGTCGGAGAAGGACGCCGAGATATAAGATGAAGAGGCATTTATACATGTAGAAAGCGGGTCAATTGAGAAGCGTCAAAATCTATTAAGAGAATATGGACTCTTGAGGAACTTTGACATTTGTTGGACTCGATGGTTACAGCTCAGTACAACGCGGAGTTGTACGTAGCTTTGATTTTCTTATCGCAGATCAGGGTGTCCTGAGCTAATCCATATATGGACTAGTTTACTCCCACTCTCACCTCCTGAGATCACACGTGATGGCGGCATCTGCTTCTCTCAAATCACGGATCTGACTGGAAGTGATTGCCCAACTCTTGCTTGTTTGTGGCCTGAACTGACCGTGTTTTCGCTCCAAGAATCTGCTGGCCTTTTAAGAACTGTTTAGAAGAAGAGCCGTCTCAGAAAATCCTCATGATGAAGTTCCGCGAGCACTTCATATCATTAGGGTCCCATGCGGCTCCACGAACTGGTGTTGTCTCCATAAAGGAAGAGGCACGATCGCAATGCACAGATTCAAGACTAACATTTAGGTGAAGCTTTATTAACCTAGTTAGCATGGCAGGTGCCAGGTAGCTAGGTATGGTGTAGAGATAGCCAACCTGGATCCCTTGTCGACCTCCGCTGCTTCGCATCACAAGCCAACTAACCAGAGAAACAATGCCGTCCATCGCCTAGGATGTTGAGACGGTATGTGCAGGATTACTTTTTGCAAAAACCCTACGAATCTAAGGTCTTAACGCTAACAGGCTCCAGGCCATACGAAACATATGGAGGTTGTTGTGTGCGTCGCGTCTCCTTCGGACGCTATCTTTCAGCGCATCCCGAAGGATATACTTGGGAGGAACAATGAGGACGTGGTGTCTCTAGTGTGCCGTTTGACCTGTGAGCCAACACCCCTTATCCAGCCTGGGGCATGTCGCTAGACCATGCTCTTGCGCTCCCTACGAAGGCTGCTCTTACTGACATCGAATCCAGTAGGATGATTGGATCGGCAATTGATACTGTACCATTATCCGGCTGATACATTGCCATGCAGCTCACACATTGGCTCCCTGTCGTGCCATGCAACAGTTGAAGCCTGGACCCGGCCTGGATCAATAAACTACCTGGGATGTTCTGATATTTTCTTTTCTGTCTCTTTCTTTTCATTATCTGTTCTCAGTTTCCAGTACTTATCTGTCAATTGAGACTTTTATCTCTTTCGTGTAATGCAGCGGCTACCTAGCCCTTTCGTAACAGGCAGAACAGCTACTGTTGTGTCTGAGAGAGATCATGGCTACCTAACCGCATGCTGGATTCTGATGTTTTCGTCTACCTCTCTCCCCTTACTCCTTTTTTACTTTTTTGTTTTCTTACTTTGTTTTCGGTTCTCATGCCAGCTAACCACAGATCAACTCCTTCGAAGCTTCCCCCATGCCTACCTACGTATCTCCGAGGTCGTCATGCGGGGCGGTTGAGTTCGTTCCACGAAGGGCCGGGCCTGGGCACCACTTATCCTGATGCGGAACCCTGATGCGGAATCTCGATGCCTGAGGCCGAGCCGGTTACGGCAGAAAGGCTAAACTTGCAGGTTCCACTTGAAGAGGCTTTTTTTTTGCTTTCGGGCTTCCATTACAGGCTCACACGACATTCTGATCCACTGTTTCTCTAATCGATGTCTCTTTCTTTCTTATCCTCGAATCTACTGTTTGTTCATGACAACCCGCCATGATATAGTCGTCTCTCAGCTTGTGCCTGACTTCTTTTCTTTTTTGGTTCGCCTCTTGCCTACGAGCTAACCTTCCCGAATACCGCCCCTCCAGATCACCCGCTTTGTCGGATTTTCCTAGGTTTTTCTCCGCTTCTGAATCGGTTCTCTCACTCCCAGCGTCCGACTTCGTCTAGGACTCTATTTTCTTTTCTTTACCAAACCGACAACCTGGCCAACATGGTTCGAAATATCGTCGTCATTGGGGGCACCTCCCACCCTCAACTGACTCAGTCAATCTGTGATATTCTTGGGATCCCTCCAGCCGACGTTCTACTGTCAAAGTTTTCTGTCGGTGAAACGAGAGTGGAGATCAAAGAATCTGTGCGTGGGAAAGATGTCTACATTCTTCAATCTGGTGGTGGGAAGGTGAATGATCATCTTCTGGAGTTGCTTATCACTATCTCGGCATGCAAAACCGCGTCCGCCCGGAGAGTCACCGCCGTCCTCCCGCTCTTCCCGTACTCCCGCCAGAGTGATATTCCTTACAACAAATCCGGGGCCCCGCTTGTCAAATCATCCGTCGAAGGGAGGCAAGGAAATTCCAGTGGCTACACCTTTGAAAGTACCCCTACGACACCCTATCCTGGAAAGTCCGAGGGCGGGGCATATATGAATGGTGTCAGTGTTGATAACCTGCAAAAGAGTCTGGCAAAGGCGCAACTAGAGGATTCCAACGGGAGCCCGGTGAAAAGTCGTCAGCCCAATGGGCTCGCCCGCAGTGACACTCTTGACTCTATGGAATCGGACAGCAGCAAGTCCACGCTTCCCAATGGCACCATAGATGAGAGCCAGGACAAAATCAACAAATTCCAGCCGCGTCCTGGATACAAGCAATGGGTGGCTCAAGCGGGCACGCTCGTGGCAGATTTGCTTACCTGCGCTGGTGCCGACCACATTATCACGATGGACCTTCATGATCCTCAATATCAAGGTTTCTTCGATATCCCTGTCGATAACTTGTACGGTCGCCCTCTTCTTAAGAACTACATTTCGAGGAACATCCCCAACTACAAGGAAGCCGTCGTTGTGAGCCCGGATGCTGGTGGAGCCAAGCGAGCGACTGCAATTGCGGACTCGATGGGCATGGAATTTGCCCTGATTCATAAGGTTTGCCCTCTCGATGCCTTAACATTATTTTTCTAATCTGGTCTCAGGAACGGCGCCCTACACGGATTACGGACCGCCAGAATGCTACCATGATGTTGGTTGGAGATGTTAAGGACCGCACGGCGATTTTAATTGACGACCTCGCTGACACATCGAACACCATCACCCGCGCAGCTAAACTTTTGAAGAAGGAAGGTGCTTCTAAAGTTTACGCCCTAGTGACGCACGGAATTCTGAGCGGTGACGCCATTGACCGCATCAACGCCAGCGCTCTCGACAAGGTCCTGGTGACCAATAGCGTTGATCAGACGGACCACCTGCGACGATGCCCCAAGCTTGAAGTCTTGGAAGTTGGCCATGTTTTCGCAGAGGTAAGAAAAACCCATATCTTTTCTTGAACAACTTTTAGCTCATCGTTCTAGGCCATCCGTCGTGTCCACCATGGAGAAAGTATTAGCGCGCTCTTCCAGTACGAGTAACTGGGCTAATATGGTGATTTCTCTTTCTCGTTATTTGCCCTTTTGCATGAAGATCTGAGATGAATTCCCAAAAAGTAGCTCTGAGCTTAAGCCATATACTCTCCCTTTTCTTTGATTGTGACACGATATATCCAAGACATCTTGCAATTTCTCGCACTATATGACATGAGAGAATATACCTACACCAAACTTTCAATTGCCTGGGCAATTAACAGAGTCTTTACAGCATATTCCGCCAGCTCAGCACCTGAAAAGGTCCAGATTAATGATTACCTCTCAGGTTGGACACGGATATACGCGATTCTACTATCTTCGCATCGAATGCCGACGCGACCACCTACTGACCAGCCTGCAAAAAAGTGGCAATCAAACCTTGAATGGACCACGCAAGGCACGGGAATCATGCGGCTTTTGCTCAAACTTTGGTTTTCTTTTCCTACCCAAATTCTCTTCTCTTGCATAAAATGATCCACGAGTGACAATCTGTACATAGCACATTCATGATCCCTATGAAGATGGCGTAGAAAAAATACATTACATACATTTACACTGAACAATCAGTTTCTCTACTAGAGGTAGTGACCACATCAAGCCCTCTGAAACCAATTCCAATGGTTGAGATGTTAATTAGCCATATCGAATTTAACGTGGGCGGGTTTTCGCATCTCAACTGGGCCGTATCACCCGCGTCTGGGGTATGTCCATGCTCTGGCGCATTCTTAGTATTTCCTAGTTTTCCAAGGTCAAGATTGAAGCGTTGACCGAGCCCTACTTTCAGTTAACATTGGTAGCTGCCTAGTAAAAAATCGGAATTTTTGGAAATCAGGCCAGAGAGAAGTTTTGGCCATCATCTAATGTTATATCACTGACTGGAGTGTCTGTAGGTACTATGTCACACGGAGAGGATCCCGAACGCCCAGGGAATAGAAAGGAATAAATTTAACAGGTTTAATCGTGAGGCGGTACACACGAATGGTATGCCCGGAACTGAATACGCTCGTGCAATTGGGTAATGTATGAAGATAAACGGGAAAAAGGGGAAGCGTCAAGCGGAAGGGAAACGAAGTCGTCATTCGAAAAAGGTAACAAGGAGACATGGATGCGGTTTAGAAGACGGAGATGAAGTTTCCGATCCTCTCCTTCTGGTTCTGAGCAATACACTCGGAAATCCAGGTGACGTTTCGGATTTCCTATTCCCGGTCAGCAAGGAGTCCCACGGACGATGGGCTTAGGCCACTCACCTGTTCCTTCAGTCGCATCCAGGCATACACTACCGCAGGCGTGAACTGCCTGGTGAATACGATCTTGCTCATGTCCATCTCCTTTTGGTAGAACAAATCCTCCAAGCTCTTGCCGTCAGAGCTACCGCCCATGCCGCCAAGCCCGGATCCGCCTTGGGTAAGGCCCACGGCGTCAAAGAAGGCCTTGTAATCCGAGGATATGCTCACGGCCAGCGCTACGGCTTCGATATCGTCGGCCCGCGAAAGCATCAGCGAACCCTCGGGATATAGTTTACCGAATTCTGGGTAGAGCTTTCGCCGCTCCTGCTTAGAAAGCTCGGTGCCGAATGAGTTTAGTGTGATGTTAATGGCACGTCGGTCCGCCTCGAACTCTAGTATCTCCGCCATTACTTCTTGCGTTGGTGTTCCCTTGAAATCGGGGTGCGTGGTGACAAATTTGTAGAAGTCCTCCAGATAGTTCTTGTAGAGAGTATTGCGTACGATCTCAATGTTGAGCTCGTCCAGGTCTTGGTGGCTAAGACTGCCCTTGAAGTAGCCGGCCAATGGGGTCTCGATCAACACGGAATTATACAGTTCTTCTATATTTGTCGCAACACACAGGACAGGCAGGGTCTCAAACCACCCGAGCGGATGGCATCGCTCCAAAAGCTCCCGCGTGTCACGTTCATGCAGCGTACCGGTAATGAGAAGGGCGATGTTATCGATCATATATCCGTATGTGAGGTATTCCAAAAACCTAGCGGTGGACCCGGTGGCCTGCGCGAGGAGGTACCGGAATTCGGCGACCAGTTTGTCGGTCATCTTGCCAGCGAGGGCAGAAGTGGAAGGGTTGGGGGGAAGAGCACCGAGGAAGTCGCCATATGCAGGAGCCAGCTGCAACTTGACGTCTATCAAAACATTGTCAGATTAAGAATGCCATAGCGCAAGAGTCGGAGACTGCACCATCGATGGTTTCGCATTGTGTCAGGTTGTTGTAATGTTGCCCTGTGAGGAGGCTGTTCCGATATCCTCGAACGATCCCCTCAATGTACCTGCAGCCTGTCAGCTCTCTGCACTACAGATAGCGGGAGGCAAGATTCCTGACTTACCCGCTGTTAACGTTGAAGAAGAGGCCCTCCATGGTGGAATAGTGAATTACAGATGTCCAAACTCCAGAACCACTCTCCGCATCGCCAGCGGGAAGCTCCAGACAGTTTGCTGCTGGTCCTTTGGCCTCCGAGGTTATGTAAGCGCACCGCCTCACTCACGCGTTCACTAGCCACAAGAGCGGGCCAGCCACATCAGCGGTTTTTTTTTTGCTTCCAAGTCAAAAGTGCAGAAAAAAATAATCCCTCCAGCAGCACGCTCTCAGAGGTTTGAGTTTACGGTCGCCCACACACCCGCCTCCCCTCGCTTTCTCACCTCTGCTGCCGTCCCTTCAAATTCTAGCACCTGGGTGTCGAGACCGCACAACATGACGCTCTTTATCCTGACTGAAACGAGCGCGGGTTATGCCCTGCTCAAAGCCAAGGACAAGAAGCTTTTGAAGCGCGATGACCTTGCTACTGAGGCTTCCACAGCAGAGGGAGTTTCCAATCTGTATGCTTCCCTTTTCTTATTTTGATCTTTCCGGTCAAATGCTGCTTTGTCGCTGGGTCTGAGCGAACGGTAAAAAGTTTTCTGTCGCAACTAACACCTCGAATAGGCTGAAGTTGAAGAGCTTCCAGAAGTTCGACAGCGCCACCACAGCCCTCGAGGAAGTTGCCTCTCTGGTGGAAGGAAAGGTTACTCCTCGACTTGCGAGCCTGCTTGACGAGATCAAGGATGAGAAGAAGGTCTCCTTGGCTGTCGCTGACCCCAAGTTGGGTAGGTGTAGTCGCAACAACTTCTATAAGCGCAAATTCTAATTGACATCCCGCAGGAAATGCCATTGGCAAGCTTCCCGGTCTCGATATCTCACTGGTTGCCGACTCTTCAACGGCCGACATCTACCGCGCGATCCGTGAACATTTGCCCACATTGATTCCTGGCCTCCTTCCCCAGGACATGTCCACCATGTCTCTGGGTCTGTCTCACTCCCTCGCTAGACACAAGCTCAAGTTCTCTCCCGACAAGATTGATACCATGATCGTGCAGGCGATCGGTCTGCTGGACGACTTGGATAAGGAACTGAACAACTACGCCATGCGTGTGAAGGAGTGGTACGGCTGGCACTTCCCTGAACTGGCTAAGATCCTCAACGACAACATCGCCTACGCAAGACTAGTCCTTAAGATGGGTATGCGGACCAATTCTGAGACCACCGATCTCGCGGAGATCCTCCCTGAAGAAATCGAGGCTGCTGTGAAGGCCGCTGCAGACAGGTCTATGGGTACAGAAATCAGCGAGGAGGACTTGGAGAACATCCAGGCCCTGGCTGAGCAGGTTGTTGGCTTCGCCGAGTACCGCACGCAGCTTGCAGGCTACATCACCGCCCGTATGAACGCTATTGCGCCTAACCTGACGGCCCTTGTCGGCGACCTTGTCGGTGCCCGGCTCATCGCCCATGCCGGTAGCTTGACCAACCTCTCCAAGAGCCCCGCCAGTACTCTCCAGATCCTCGGAGCTGAGAAGGCGCTTTTCCGCGCTCTGAAGACCAAGCACGACACACCCAAGTACGGTCTGATCTACCACGCTTCTCTTATCGGTCAAGCTACCGGAAAGAACAAGGGTAAGATGGCGAGAGTGTTGGCCGCCAAGGCTTCCCTTGGTCTCCGTGTCGACGCCCTTGCCGAGTGGGATGACGACGTCGCCGAGGAGGAGAAGGCCGCCCTCGGTACCGAGGCCCGCTACAACCTGGAGAGGAAGCTTGCTGCCTTGGAAGGCAAGCCTCTTAAGCCTCGCGGAGTGGCTATCGCGCCCAACGGCGTTCCTACTCAACCTGGCAAGTTCAACATCAATGAAGTCCGGAAATACAACGCCGACGCCGATGCTATGGATGAGGATGAGGCTACTCCTGCTAAGAAGAAGCTCGTCCAGGAAGTCCAAGACGAGGAAATGGCCGATGCCGGCTCCGATGGAGAGGCGGACGGTGCTGACTCTGACGAGTCCGAGGAAGAATCAAGCAAGAAGCCCAAGAAGAGCAAGGACGCAGACATCGAGAAGCTCGCCGAGAAGGCCGGGCTAAGTGTCAAGCGGTACAAGCGCAAGCTTGAGCGAGGCGAGATCCAATTCGACGCCGCCGGTAACCCTAGCGCCGTCAGCAAGAAGGATATGAAGAAGGCCAAGAAGGAAGCCAAAAAGGCGTCCAAGGATGATGAGAAGAAGCGCAAGCGATCAGACGACACCGAGGAGGCGGGCGACAAGAAGAAGAAGAAGAAGAAGGACGACTAAGCATCAAAAGTTGAATGTGATGGATATTTTTCGTTTCGATCTTCTGTATGATATCACACCATGTGGGTTTGATTTTTCCGTGATTTATTTCCTTTGCCGTTTACAATGTTTGGGTGGCATTAGGATGGGAAGCATTGGTCCCTCCCGGCGCAAGGTGCTCGTGTCTATTTTTTTCAGTTAATCTATGTTAGCTTCAGCTATGCTATGCAATTTACCAACTTGATATTCCATCTCTCTGCGTCCATGATCCGGGATCACCTAAACACCTATCGCATGGGCTAAGGCGTAAGTCACTTTTTCCCAATACGCCGCCCAGATACGTAGAAATAGACGGTCTACCCTTTGGGACATAGACACCCGTACTAGGAATTAGGAATTTAGAATCATCATACATTGCCCATCTACAGACTAAACTCTGACCATTCTCCTCATAAGCATACCTTAGTCTAGACAGGTACAGAGCGGAAACCCCCCTCTCACCCAGACCGCCTGCCAAAACCCCACCGACCCGTATCCATCCATATCATTTTTTCCGCCGTCAAAATCCAACATTTTCCCCATTCACCGCCTAATTTTCGCCCATTCACTCCCCCTCACGAGCTTCATGACCCGGTCCTCCTCATTGAATCAATAAGTTTAGACAACATAAAGCGCATGCAATATGCGGGTATGAACCTTTCCCTTCCAACACTCCATTCAAAAATGCAATACTCATATTTCCAATAGGTAATAGACCCCCAATCAGCAGTCCTCACAAACATCGAAGTCTTCGCCCACCTATCCGCAAACCCACCGCGACGACCCCCGAACCCTCCTCCGGGCGTGAACCAGCGACTCTGGATCCCCTCGCCCGATCTGCGCGATCATAATACCGTTGTTAAAGAGGTATTTACTCACTTCCCTTCCCTTCCCTTCCCTTTCCTTTCCCATCCTCTCCATACAAACAATCGCGACGCTATGCAGCGCATACAGCAACCCAAGAAACAAAAGAAAATCCAGCGTTTCAAGCTCTCCCCAAGACCGAAGCGGAACAAAAAAGGCCAGATGCTAAACGGAACTATGATGGGAAAATTATAGATCCACAACTACGTAGCCCGCCTCTCGCCGCATCTCCTCCGGTACCCGGACTATAACCCGCCGGCGTCGACGAAGAAGAACAAGACCAAAACCAAGAAAGCGGCAGCCGAGCCAGAACCGGAGTCTGGAGCAACGCCAACGCCAACACCGCTGGACAATGCGCTCCGGGAGCTCATCACGCGGTTGCAGCCGTACGGGCTGACGAAGGGAGAGGTGCTGATGATTGTGAATCTGGGGGTGGGGTTGCCGCCGGGGACCGCGGGGGGTGGTGTGACTGATGAGAATACAGGGGGGAATGGGGAGGAGATGGATGTGGATCAGGGCGAAGGTGAAGGTGAGGGAGCGGGAGCGGGAGCGGGAGAGGGGGCTGGAGTTGGTGAGGAAGGGGTTAATGGTCACGGTGAAGGAGCTGTTGAAGGGCAGGAAGGTGAGGTAGAGGAGGAAGAGACGGGGGATTATGGGGCACTTGCACTGATTGATACGGTTATTGAGGAGCGGGAGCAGAGGTTGAGTGATGAGAATGTTGCGGAGATTCTGGCGATTGTGAGGGAGACATTGGGGCGGGGGACGTAGCCCTTTTGGTCTGATGGTCAGGCTTGGTGGTTTGCAGACGTGATATGATATATACCTGGGTTTGGCGTTTGGGGTATGGATAAAGAAAAGGGAATGGACTCAATGGTTCCGTTTTGCAGCTATAAAACGCTACACATCTATTTGGTATCTTGGTAAACAAAAGGATAATAAGGAAAAAAGGATCATGAACCGTACGCCAACCATGAGTCAGTCCACTTAGTCGCCAAATTTTGCTCCAAAATTTTTGGTACAGTAATCTGCAGAAATACAGACGGGAGAACTAGAATTCTCTCCCCTTGACCAGGTTGCCAAACTGGTTGTAGACGGGTCCCCCGTACTCATCGCCGTCCTCCTCCCCAAACACTCCCATTTTATCATCGAAGAGATCGCGTTCGAATCCAGCGCAGACTTCAGGATAATCAATCCATTCGCCCTTGTCTGTCCAGATGCCTCCCGTGCCACCACGCGAATCCCACATGTTCTGTCCGCCAAGAAGCGCTGCCTGTGCGGCATCAAAACCGGTTTGAGAACGCATGTACTTGCGTAAAAGAGCCCGGGCCCAGGGATGGTACCACATTTTCGACCACCAGATATCTCGGACCGTTCGATCCTCCTTCATATCCATGTGTGCAAGAACGGGGATCTGTGCAGAGGGGACGTTGGTCAGGAGAGGGATGTTGTGCCATGAGCGATTGGTGGGGAGTGCGTCGAGAGTATCGTTCCACAAGGGGTTGACCTGCTCATTTTCGCCGAATTTCGGCTGTTCGAACGGGTTTCCGAGGGTCTGCTCCGAGATATCATCGGGCAATAGCAGGCGATGCTCCCGGGGGACGCGATGCTCCATTTGCACGGTCGACGTTTTGGTAACGTTGTTGTATCTTAGCCATTCGACGTCTCGTTTGGACTGGACTGTGTTGAAAAAGAGACGGGACTCAAAGTCCACGCCGATTCCGTACTCGTATCGTTGTCCGGATTCAAGACGCGGCTCTACACTGGTAATGTTCGTCGCCTCCGAGATGCCGATCAATCGGGACAGCAGCTCCTTCAGGCCGCTCGAGGTTCTCAGCCGCTCCAGCTCGCGCACGTACTCCTGTCGGCCATACATCTGCGTCAACGCCAGGTAATCGCCGTCAGCAGCGCGGTGCTCCTCAACAAATCGCAGAACCTGCGCGTAGATCAATTTCAAATCCGCCACCTGCCCGATAACTGCGCCGGGCTTAAGCCATCGTGGCCGCGTTAAATGCGGTTTCGTACCAGTCTCCCATCCGAAAGTATCCGGAGGTAGCGTAGACTGAGGAACGCTGACACAGCCTGCGTCCTCCGAAAGATTGTGAAAGCATTCCTTGCTTGCGGAGAAAATCACCCGCTGCGAATACTTCTGCATAGTTTCCATACCGTCCTTGCGAAATGTTCGGTCCACGGTAACCATCCCATACTTCTCGCGTAACTTGGCATTCGTCTCCCGCAAAAGCGTCTGGAAGCGCGTAATGAGCACCTCCGGCGGTAATTGAAAGAAAATGTCGAAGCCGTCCACGACCAGCACGATATCGTGGTCCTGCAGGCGTGGGGTGTAGGCCAGAAAGTTATAGATCCCCGTAATCCTATCCACCATGTAATCGTGTCCGGTGGAGCCTTCAGGCAGTTCTCGCCCATATCGGACCAGAGTAGGCGGGGGGTAGTCTAGAATCATCGCAGAGGTCAACGTCCGGCACAGGTCCGGGGTGCTCCGCGTGGCGGGCAGAACGAGGTGGAATGACTGGTTTGTTTTCTGGAAATTGTACGGTAGGGTGGCATTGTGGTCGAGAGAGGGTCTGGGGGAAACAATGGCTGCGTCTTCTGGCTTTTCGTGGAATGGATGATATGAGGGGTACTGCGTCCAGTAGTTCACCTCCGGCTACGAGAATTAGCCTATGTTCCAATCCGCTGATTTTAAGAAGGGGAGACTCACTTGGCGAGCAGAGCGCAAGACAAGAATCAGCAGGAGGAAACAAGATGCGACTGCGAGGATGGCCCGAACCGGTCGCGGCCGCGGACGAAGGTAGAAGGGCCGTTGCATGAATCTTGCGGTGGATACACGCCAGGCATTGTATTTCTCGGCCAAAGAACCGGATGGGCGGCCGTCCAGGCCGTTCAGAAGGCCGCGGGAGGCCATCTGGACTCTAGACTGGGGACTCTGAAGAAGGCTGGGCTGCCGTAAGCTGTCGGCAAGGGGCAATCGATTTCAGGTGCGGGACAAAGCAAAGCCAGGGATGGACATTTCGGCATGAACTTGGTCACGGCGGGAAATGATAATGTCAACTTGTCAAGAGCAGATCGGCTTTAAAAAGAGAGGGAATCAACGGAATCAACAACAAGTCATGATGTTGATCATGGCTTCCCGTGGTGACGACACCATCCGCGATCGCCACAGTTCGAAGCCTGAAACTGGAGGTGTTCCTGTCGATTACGGAGATTGTGCAGAACCTCAGCTACGGAAGATATTATTCCTCCTATACTAACTATTAGCTTCAGACCTCCCTGGTCTTCACACTCCTCCGCATAGTCTTCCATCCGGTACCTCATGGCTCCTGTACCACTCCTACGCCTGGCCGCGTAATCGGCCCCAGCTCCTGACGTTTCAGGTTGACAGCAACTTCAACCAGTACTGATTCTTCTCTTTCGATCTGTGACTGTGGTCTGTCTGTATCCAGCGGCGATGGCAGGGATTCGTTTTCGGCAGCTCTTAATCATCGTGTCCGGGTAACAGGTAAGGTGGGAGTGTCGGACATGTGCAGTCTCACGGGCAGAATTGGTACAACAGAACCTTGGCAACTCGGTTAGCCAAGATTATATCCCGAATGCATTATAATAGCCTTGCTTATTGATGCTCGATATTGACTCTGAAGCAACCATCAGGATACAATTGCATCTTTGGTTCCTTGGTGGTAAGTGATCACCACCCAAGTCGGCAACTTTGTCTTGTGCAACTGGAACTGTCCAGGAGCTGGGCTTGTGCAAAGTTAACTCCAGGTCAAGAAGCCTTGTCTGCCCGTGGGAACCTTGGAAGAACCCGCAGGTGTGCGTCTCCTAGAGGATAAAACAGCGGAGAAAGAATGAGGCGTCTGGAAGACTTCCTCTAGAAGGCGTTGCAGCAAACTTAGGTTGAATGTTCAATGGTCAGTTACCGAGTAGTTATCGCTTCGACTGTATACTGTGCTTCAAGGCTGGATACATATATCAAACTATGGCCGCATTGATATGTCATTTAAATCTCAGATACGCCCCTAAACCACTGAAGGGCCTGCATATGGTGATGGTGATAGTGATAGTGATAGCAGTCAAAGATCGCTGGTAAGCCATGACCTGGTATATATGGAGCGAAAACAACGCCCAAACGCCAAATACAGAAAAGGACAACAATGTCAGAAACCTCCCGGCTCACTCTAAATAAATCTCATCCCGCAACCGCTGCAAGTTGCGGAAGATCCCACCACCAGGCCCCTCACTCTCCTGCCTCTGATGGCCTCTCCCCGAATAACTCGCACCGACAGCACCACCCTGCGGCTGCGCCGCAAACTCAATCGCCCTCCGTCGCTCCTCAACCACTTTCGCCAACCCCTCCACAAACCTCGATCTGGCCTTCTCCTCCGCCGTCCCTTTCCACACCATTGCCAGCACCCGCAACTCTTCAACCCGCCGCGTCGCGGCCTCCACACCCCCAAGACCAGGCTCACTGTCAAGAAGCCCCGTGATCTCCGCGCGTAACTTCTTCGCAACTTCCTGCCCCTTCTCTTCCCGACTGTGGCTATCTGGTCCGGTATCTGGTGCGGAAACGGAGATGAATGAGGATGCGAGCGAAGTCTCAGAGGGCGGGAGCGGCCACTCCATTGCTTGGCCGAAGGTGCGGATGATCTCCTCCAGACGCGCGCGGACAATGGTTAGCGTGCGGAGGTTTGTGATGTGGTCTGGTTCTTTTGGAGCGGTGGCCTCTTGTTTTTGTTCTTGATCCTGGTTTTGCTCGCCAGGAGAAGATCCGGATTCGGGCGTAGACGTAGGGGTAGACTCCAGCCCCGTGTTCTCACCAACAAACCGTCCAATCTCATCGCTCAACCTCTCGCTCACCAACTCCGAAAGGCTTATCGTTTCGCCGCGGAGAACCTCGACCTCATACGCGAGTCGGCCGCCGGAGCGCAGGATCTCGTCCGTGAGCGTGGTGAGCGCGGTCGAGTGTCGTACGTTGTGGGCGTTTGTCTGCGACAGGATATTCTGGACGCGCGCCGAGAGTTCGGACAGGTTCACGGTTCGGGAAGAGGATTGTAATTGCGATTGGGATTGTAGTGCCAGTGGCGGGAGGACATCGTTGAGAAAGTCGACCGGGTCGTAGGTGGGGTCTGTGTAGGAAGGGGAGACGTCTGGGGGTGGTAGTCGGATGGAGGGAGGAACTGGACTGGGAGTTTTGGATGGTGCCATTGGGATGATTCGGAGAGAGCTGTTCCTTTCTGAAACTTGGAGTACTTAACGATGGAAAATGTAAGGGTATCTAGCCCGCGGAATATCTACCTACTGGCTGGGCTGTATGTACGTACCTGGCCGGAGCTAAGATTCCCCACATTGAGCTCGGCTTCAAGATGGGGGTCACCGCCCATTTACAGTAAAAATAGCTTAGGGGTGACCTGCAGAAATAAAATAGTGTTTCAACTCTATATTCGGGATGCTATAGTTGTGAGTAGAACTTGTCTCTATAATCATGTCATTTTGTGCGGGGAATGCTGGTTGTTATGAGGGAAGCCCAAGGAGCGACACATGAGACCACATTAATTGATTCATTAATATTAATATTTAATTCAAAAAGCCAGTACACAATGAAGGTGGGTATCCTGAATCAACCAAAAAAAAACATAGACATAAGACCTGATTAAAGGCGCATTATATGGCCATCATTCATGCGCACATCAAGGCGCGTAGCTCTCAGATGTCTTCGACAACACGAGCGTTGATGGCGTGCTGGAAGCCATCGCTGTTCTGATTCTGGCCGGTGGCGTAGCGACTGGGCCCTTCCCCAGCGTTCTCTGCAGCAGCGAGCTGTTGCTGCACGGTTTGGTTAGGCGCGGGGAGGAAGATGACCTTGCTGTTTGCCGTCTTGGCCATAGCCTGCATCGCCTCGAGGTATCGGATCTGCATGGCGGGGGCAGAAGAAAGGATATCGGCAGCCTAGAGGAAACATTAGCTCGCGCTCGAAAACATGGAAAGACTGACGTACCTGGCGCATAAGCTTCGCAGACTCGACTTCGGCGCGGGCGGCAATAACTTTGCTCTCTCCAATACGCTTGGACTGCGCGGCCATGGACAAGGAGTCCTGGAGGTCATCGCTGAAGATGATATCTTTGATGAGCATGGACTCAACATTGACACCCCATCCTGTGGCGACTTCTTCGATGATCTCCGAAGTCGATTGGGCGATCTCCTCGCGGCGTTCGATCACGTCCTGCAGGACCCGTGCGCCGATGACATGACGCAGTGTTGTCTGAGTGCGCTCCACGAGCGCTTGACGAACATTGGAGATACCGAATGACGCCTTGTGGGGAGAGACAACTTGGTAATAAATGACGGAGGTCAAGTTCAGGGTAACGTTGTCCTTGGTCATGCAAACCTGGCGAGGCACCTCGACGATCTGGATCTTCACATCGATTGTAATGAGACGCTCACTTAGAGGGTTGATTTTCACGAGACCGGGGTCGACAGCGCGCTCGAAACTAGGAGGAAGTTAGTGTGCTACATAGGTTCTCGCCGAATCGCTGTCACATACCGGCCAAATCGCGTTACCAGACCGACCTCGCCTTGCTGGACGGGTCTGTAGGGGTTCGGGCAGGGACAGCATGGGACGATGCCCAATCCTCCAATACACTCTCCAATTGTGTGTTCTATCAGAATCCTCGTCAGTTACTGGTCGTTAAAATGTTTTCCCAGGGCCATTCGACGTACTGAAAGACGCGTACCACCCATGCGCTTCAGGGTTGTTGTCGTCGTGTTGAATCACCGAGGCATACCTGGGCTGTAGATCCGACAGACGGGGCGGCTGGACATTGACAAGACCGGAAGGGTCGTGGTGGCGGGCAGGAGCTTTGCCGTTGGCATCGATCTGGAGGTTGGTGCTTGGTTCAGCGGACATGATGATTTGACTAGTTTGTAACTATGAGATACTTTTTGAGACAGTTTGATGGAACCGCAAGGTGGATGATCAGTTGTACTTGAAGATGTCCAAGTTGAAGTGAGGAAGGAAAAAGAAAGAGCGAGCCCCAGTGGTTTAAGTAGACGACCTCTGGTCGGGATCTCGGACATCAGGGTTGACAGTTTCTAGGCTGACACGGCCCTGGTCTCCCTGGGCAGTACGCTAATCTGGGGTAGACAGGGATTAGTTCGACGCATTGTTTGTTTATTGGACTGCTGGCAAGCGGGCAGGGAAAACGGTCTCCGCTCCCAAGGCTGAGCCCAGGCAGGGCGTGACCTTCCTCTCTCTTGGTTGGATCTACTCTTGGTCTCTTTCACTGTGATTATTAGCTGTAGTAGTTATAACTTACATCATACCTGATGTACTGTCCTCCAGGCACTGCCACAACCATGGTAGAAATGAGTGGTGTGGACGATGCCCGAGGTACCCTTGCGAAACCGCATTGGTGAGCTGTCGGCGGGATCCTGCATTCGAGGTTCTAGTTACTGTGCACCGTCTGTCGGCCATTGTAGGTAGTACTGATATGGTCAATCCAAGCAGCGGACAAAGCTCGGTATCTTGAAGACTGTATACAGTAGTAGACTGCACGCTTCACCTCTTGACGGTCGTGATATGTCGCCAAGCCATTTTCCCGTGCCCAGCAAGTGGGCCTGGGCGATGGGCGTGAGTGTGACGGGGCTGTGCTCCACAACTTGCAACGCTCCACGGTTCTTACTGGGCTGACCTCTTGAAGCTGCCACCTCGTATAGCCGCTGCCCAAGTGATATATCGGCAAACTTGCCGAGAAAGGTTCAAACTTTGCACTTCGGCCATACCTCGAGTTGTTGGTCGCATTACGTTGTTGGCGCTGATGTGCAAGTGAAAATCAGCGCGCCTATGCTTGGTGCTGCGTGGCCCGGCGCGAGCTTTGCTGGTACTTCAAAGCACTGAAGCACTAGGTATGCAGTACATGGTCGGTTAATAGTCAAGGACGAGGGGGCTGCGACGCTGCGTACGCCAGGAAGAGCCGCGAGAGGAATGGTGGACGCTTTGATCGCCATTGCGCCAAGGAACTTGTGCTTTTCTGGCTTATTATTTACTCTTATCTGTGGTTGAAATGGGACAGCGCAAAGATATATGATATCGGGGGGAGAACACATTTAAATCGCACCAAGGCTCTGTTAGTTAAGCAGGAATGCTTTGGACGCGCCAGGCTTAGTGGGACATTGTTTCTCTTCACCTGCAACAGGATTGCGTTCCCATGCTGCCATATGCACCTCTTGGATGTGTCGAGTCGTTGAGGGCATCCATGTCAGTAGGTACATTACTGGTTACGACCCAGCAGTGGTATCTACCTGTAGTACCTTACTAGGTAGGCAGGAGCAACAGCCCTGGAGAGCTCCAGCTCATCTCCGCATGTCATCACCGGTTCATGGCAATCTCTACTAATAGGCTAGCCTTCAGAAGCTGTATTAACGAGGTCTATTTCACCACCTGCTCATCCATCCAAGTGCATTACTATACACACCTAGTATCCATGCATCCTCAAACGAAAATAATTGAATGTCAATTGTCTTGAAGATGGTAAAGATCAGCTCTTGATACAACAAGGAAGCATCATTGGTCTAGTGGTAGAATTCGTCGTTGCCATCGACGAGGCCCGTGTTCGATTCACGGATGATGCATTTAATTTTGTTTTGTCATTTTCTTTTTGTTCATAACCCACTTGCTTTCCACACATACAACAGCCTGAGCAGAAAGGACTCGCCCACTGTAGCCTATTTAAAGACTTCCTTATCACTCCCGGCCGGAGCCACATCTTCACTGTTCCGCATAATCCATAACCCTCAACCAGCTGCAGCACAGTGCAAGCAACAATGGACAGGTATTTCCGGCACCTCCTACAGGTGATAATACTATGTTTATGTTGAATTGACATGGAGAGCTTGCCTGATGGTTGGTTAGTAGAAATCTGCGCGGCTATTAAGGTATGTCGCTGCGGCTCCTATTAGAGAAACACGGGATCGAGGCTTGTCTATGGTGTGGATTTCCTGAAATGGAAGTTCGAAACAGCCACCTCACCTCACACAGCTGCATTAAGTGCCTGATCCGTATTGTGCTTTTCAGTCACCACATGTCATATCATGTCGTTAGTCTACATACATCAGATGGCTCCTCCAAGGCAGCCTATCTCGAAATACATCTACCAAGGCAATTGCAAAGGTGTTGGCAAGTCACTACCCAGTACAGGCTCCGCGGTTCCAATGTCCCTTATATTAGTCAGTACTCAATCAAGAACATGTCCTAGTCAAGGAACTTACCTAGGGCCCCGTGGCGCCCAATACTGACCAGTCTTGCTGATATCGAACTCGTCAATAAATGCAGCGAGCGACTGAGCCGCCTCGTTGGGAGTAACAGCTATTCAGCAAAAATTAGTAGGCAAGAACATACCAAACTGGAGCCGAGCTTACCTCCACCATCATCCCAGTACTTGTCAAATCCGACACTCCTCGTCATTTCAGTCCGCATGAAGCCCGGATGAACCAGGCCCACGGCTATGCCGTGAGGCTTCAAGTCCAGACTCAGGAGCTTCCCTACCATGTTCAGAGCCGCCTTGCTCGCATGGTGGCCATAGTTGCCGCCCCCCTCGCTCTCATGACGCAGTGTAATGCTGCCGCTCTCGCTGCTGACAAGGACCACCTTGCTCCCTTCGCTGAGAAAGCCAGCTTTGACGAGCTGTTGCACCACAAAGACAGGTGCAATAGCAGATGTGGTGTACATCTGCACTTGCTTGTCCCAGTCAGGCGTGTCAAATGTCTCGAACCCAAAGTAGCCTGCGCTGATGAATACGGTGGACAGCTTGAGCGAGGAGGGAAGCTGCGAGATAATCTTTTGTCCTACATCGGGTTTGGTGAGATTAACGTCCCTAGCCCATGAGACGCCGGGCTGAGACCCAGGTTCCTCATCAGAACGTGTTGTCGCGAAGACGTGAGTTGATGATTTGGCTGCGTATAGATCCCGGAGGGAGGCGCCCAAGCCCCTTGTAGCCCCGACGATGAGAATATTGTTAGTCATTGTGGCTGGACTTGGCCTATCCTAAATATGGAGGAAATGAGCTTCGGAAGAATTCAGGGACCGTTCATCGCGATATAAATACTCGTTTGAAACCCCTCTTGGAATGACGTAAGCCCATCATGGTGTTGTAGAAGCCTACCTAATTCCGGAATGCAGCCTCATGACGGAATCTCCGGGTCAAATGCTCTCAACAACACCTGAAAATCAAGCTGTCCGTCAACCGTTCCTGATATAGCTTTACTGAGGACTCATGATGAAACCACAGAATCTTTTCGTCTGTTTCGATTGACTGCACTGCCCCAGCCGCCTGGCTCGCTTAGTCATCTGGTCCTCCCTTCTTGATAAGTCGACGAAATCAGGATTGATGAAGCGCTGAGTTTCCCAGCCTCTCGGAGTTGAAGGCTTTAAGAGTCAGAAATTGATTCCCAGCGCTGTGGAGCTGGGATTGTTATCTCTATGTCTTACTCTACTTGATCATGAGTTCCCTTCTGCACTTGGTTTCGTCTCATGTGAAACGAGCCCGCGCCTACAGTTTGAGGAAGCAGGGAGAAACCGAAAAGCGTGGCTCGTACAAGCACCGGTTTCGGTCTTCTTCCTCGCTGTCTGTGTATGTCCATACTCACTCTTTGGATATGCGATTGATTACATGCTAATATCATAATGTCTACTAGAGTCAAACCGATACCCACGTCCTCACCTTGGGATCTCCTTCCGGTGGAGCTTCAGATCACCATATTCGGCTATTGCGGGGTCAAGGACTTTCTTGCACTGAAACTGGTCTGCAAGGCCTTCAATCAGATTCTTACCACGCACGAGCAATTGATTGCGCGCCAATACCTTCGCCAGCGCCGCCACGGAACACTCCCTTCTCCGATCGATAGCCAAAGAACTTATACACGGAACCCGAAGGATGATGTAGTACTCTTGTCGGACCTCTTTCCGCCTGCAAAGAGTGCAAAAGGTGGTCATCTATACACGTTCCGCTATGTTCATAGTCTTCGCCGGCGGCAGAAACTGTGCTCGAAGCTGAGCTATTATCTCGCGGGCCGTGTCGTGGATCGATTTGTGCACAGTGAACCGGGATTTGTGAAGACATCGTTCCCTTCGAGAGCGGAGCGCGGTGAATTCATAAAGAGAGCAATTGCAAGGATTTGGTTCCATCTCACACCGCTTATGTATGCCGACCCCACCGCGTCTTTTTACTGGAGATGCTAATGCGGATTAATCTGGTAGGTATTATACTTTGTACTACCTCGAAGCCTATGCTGAAGCCCGACGTGAGCAAACCAACATCCTCCTGCGCGACTTTGAGTCAGGCCGACTGCCAGTACCGATACCACCCCATGTTCGCAAGACTATGTATCGGGAACTGCAGAGAAAGATAATACAAGCGCCACCGTTCACGGATACATCTACACTGATATCAACACACCACTGCTTGCAGCTTCTCGTTTCTTATTTGCAGCACACCGTCCCTCCTGATGAGCCCGGAACTATGGATGACAGTTGGATCGGCTCCCTGCTGACCGTGTCACCGTTCCTACGGACCGTGGAATATTTTTCAGCCGAGATAGGAGACGGCGGTAACCAGCGAATGCAGCGAAAGGACTTCATGTACAACTTTCACAATGACATAACGGTATACGAGAAGGATGATATGAACTCACTTGTCTTCGAGAGGACGCCTAATGCGCACCTCCATGGTTCTGTTCAGGACGTTTGGTTTGATGTCGCTCGCTCAGAACTGGCATTACGGAGAGCGGCCAATCATAACATGGAGTGCGTCATGGCCTGGGACAACCTGCCCATCGTATTCGGTTGTGCGGATTGCCGGCCTGCGACGCCGGGCGAGTGGCTTACATGATTTATGTTTCTTTTTCGCATTTCTCTTGCATATGGCGTTTCACAGGACTTGGGTCACGGATGGGCGGTAGGTTCATGCATTGTGCGTTGAAGCGAACTCCTTTATCAATTCTTTTATGTTTTTATCCATGGCTATAGCATTGCCAGCACATTTTGTTGCTGTGTATGTATGGGATTTCTATAGATCCATATTGGGCAACCCTAAGCCCTAGCCCAGCTACCTACAACAGAAGGACATCTTGGCACGTGTCATGTTTGCTATGTTTGTCTCAAGTCGCGTCTGATACAAAGCTCAACTTTGAACTTCCGGGTCGAACGACCTGAGATAGGTAATTGTCCAAATAATCCATAAAATTAATTTAAAAATCAAAAAAGACTAGTATCGACATGTGACTTACAAGCCGTATAGCCTTTTCTAACTCTAGCAAGGAAAGGGTCCGCGTACTAAGTCGACCATGGCGCATCCGCACCATCTCCTCAATACTTCCTGGACATCATACCGTCTCTCACCCTTACACCACACCGACCATGAGTCCCTCTTGACCAACCCAGCAGCGCTGGAAACATACGCCGCCCGGCTCCAGGACCACCTCACCAACTCCCTAGCCGACACGCAATGGCGCGACCAAGACAGCACCCTCTCCGCCATGGGGCCTTTGAAATCCTGCACGTGGGAAACCATCACCACGCTCTCCTTCCTCCGTCCTCAGCAGGAGCAGGAAGACGAAACCCAGACCCGGAATCCATCCGGGATCATGGTGGCGCTTTCGTATGAGACAACGACTTACAAAGCGGCTCTTCTTGCCGGCAACACACAGACGCAGACGCAAAAGCAAAAGCAAACGGGAACGCTCCAAAGGAGAAGAGGAAGAAGCAACGCAAACTCAAACTCAAACTCAACCTATCTCCCTCTCCTCCTCACCCGCCTCCCCAAAGTCCTCAGGGAATCTTTCACGTCCTTCCTATCGTCAACTTTCGACACATATGTCTCCCCGCTGCGTCTCCCGTCTTCGTTTCTGTGCGAGGCGCTGGAGACGTATGTGCGCGGCTTGGTCCCGGAACCAGGTTCGGGATCTTCTGGCGCTGCCACGGCGGCAAACCGGACCGGTTTGATCGAAGATGTGGTTCGGGAAATGCACCTCACGCTCTCCTTTTCCGAGCCTGTAGCTCCGCTCCTCAAGGCTTTGAATTTGAGTATTCCGCGGGAGACATTTAAATCTTTCCTGAGCGGCGCTTCCTCTTCTTCTGCATTGCCAGGGGAGAGGAAGAAGGAGGAGGAGGAGGAGGCGGGGATTGGTGACTCAGTACTCTCGGGTCTTGAAGGTTATTTGCGCCGTCATCTGGCGCTGGAGTTGGGGTTGGATATTTTGCCGCTTGCGAGTGAACAGGGCTCCGGCTCCAGATTGTCATCTGCGCTGGCCGGGGGGTATGTACGGTTAACGCGGGTTGCGTGTGCGGGGTTTGTGGTTACCGGGGAAGGGAGAATCAAGGTTGTTGCTAGTACGAGTGGGGTGGATGATGAGTCTGATAATCCCGAGAAGGAGGATGAGAGAAATCGGGGGGCGTTGAGGGGTGGGGAGGCGCTTGTGAGGGCTGTTTTGGAGAGGGCTGTTACGGGGGAGTAACGGAGGACTACTTGACATGTCTGCTGTATATCTGTTGGTCTTTTGAGAGGGATGGAGTTCGGTTTTGAGATTGATAGTTCGATACCAGTTTGTACTGTATGTAAGGTCAAGGTCACTTTTGATTGATGCTGATATGATTAAGTTCAGGACATTCTAGTTAATATCAATACGTGAATCGTCAGTCATGTACATCCGTCAGCTCATACGGCGTCAATATGGCTTTCACTGTTAGACACCGTCCTAAGCAGTGTGTGCATGTCCTTCTGACTCGACAAGCTTCAGTGCTTCGTCGACATGCCCAACAACATGGGACACACCTCCGCACCGTTCCACGATCCCACTACGTTCAAACATGCGGTAGACGCTGCGGTTGGGAACGCGACAGAAAAATACCCTTGCCCCGACCTGCGCGTAGGTATCGACAATCTCGTACAAGACTTGTGTTCCGGAGCCATCGATGCTGGTAACGCCATGAACGTCGAAAATGATATTCTTGTTGTGCTCCGGAGGGCGAATCCGTGGCATTGAGGGATGGGCCCGATTTGTGCCGTACATTTCCAATCTGCGAAGCCGATTTTTGAGATCACCGGTATTGGCGAACGTCAGGGGCTCCGGGATTTTGACAACCAGAGCCTCCTTAATCAGTTCAACGTTCTCTGAGTGGAGTTCGGCGTTGTCGAACCGATCACTGCCAGCTATTTTGCCGAGAATCTGGATTCGAGGTTTGGTAGAGTGGCGAATGAGAATTAGGACGGAGAGGCCCATTCCGAGCGCAATCCCCAGCTCTAGCGAATAGAAGATGGTTGAAACGAAGATAAGGAGCATGAGCGCGAGCTCTGTCCACCCGCGCAGCCGAATAAAGAAAGCTAGGTCGTGAGGACACTCTTCTATCAAGGAGAAGGCGACCACAGAGATCATAGATGACAAAACAGCTTTCTGGAACATCGTCAGAGGCCTGGGTAACTTCAATTTGCACAGAAACATACCGGAAGAAAGTAAAGATACGGCAAAAGCACCATGATACAAACCAGCGAGATAGCGCTGATGAAAATATTACTCATCGGGGAGCAAGCGCCAGTCGAGGCATTGACTTTACTTCTTGCATAACCCCCGAAGGCGGGCAGAGACATGAAACACCCTCCGACAACGTTGGCAAAACCTAGCGCCACCATTTCTCTGTTGGGGCTAACTTGTATCCCTTGGACGCCTTTGTTGTCCACGCCGGTAAGACCTTTGGCGGCAACTGAGGATTCAAAGAAACCAAGCAGTGCGATGATGAATGATGTACTCAATGCAGTGCGCATATGTTTCATATATTTGATCTGGAATGGCCAGTCAAACTTGAACACACCATTAACAGAGTTATTGGTTGCGCCCAAAATCTCAAGGCCTTTTTCATACCACCCGAGCTGCTCAGTCAAAATCGCAGAGAGGACAACGACAAGGATCCGGTCCGGGAAATAGATAACCTGCGGATATCGCGGTTGGAGGATCTTCTTGAGGGTGCTGCACGGACATATCAGAATGATGAACTTCTTGCCTTGAGTGATACGTACCGGAACACCATGATGACGGCAAAGCTGGTAAAGGCGACGGCCGCGGTGAGACTGTGGGAATAGCTGATGTTTCGGACAATAAACACCAGTTTGTCCACAGTGCTGCCGTGGGTTACATGAGCATGCTTTGCCTCCTTTGCCAAACCGAGCTCAGGAATGAACTGGTCCACGAAGATGACAAAGCCGATAGCAGTAATAAAGCCTCTCAAAAAAGGTCGGCTCAGGACGTTATCCAGGAAGCCCAGCCTAAATATTCCAGCGATCAAGATCATAGCACCTGCCAGAGCGGTCGCCACACCCACGACTACGGCATTAGCAGCTTCGTCTTCATCACCCGACTTCCCCTGATTGACGCTGGCTTTCACGATCGTTCCGGTCAATAGAGACCCAGCTGCCTCTGGTCCGACAACCAACAAAGGTGCACTGCCTAGTATAGCGTATATGAATGGTTGTATGACAAAGGAATAGAGACCATTGATGGGAGGCGCGTGGGCAATATTCGACAACGAAAGACCCATAGGAATATATATCGAGGCGACCGTCAAGGCAGCACAGAAATCCCCCCTTAGGTAGGATAGGCGGTACTGCGTGATCCAATTGAAGAACGGAATGTAGTACGAAACATACCTGGAGGCGTTAGCTGGAGTTGACTCTGGGGACCAGAACAGAACTGTCGACCTACTGTGATTTACTCTGTTTTACATTCACCGGTGTCGACGATCCCGTCGACGGCGTGTTCTCCAGACCCTGTATGCTCCAAGTGGCACTGGCAGGCTGCCTGTTATCGTTCCCAGGTGCGCGCGAACGTTCACCCACGGCTTCACTCGTTGACGTCGTACGCCATCCGCGGTGTTGATCAGTCACCACCCGAGGGGTGAACGTGCCGTGATCGCACGAATCTCCGAGGCCACAAGGAGGGTCTCGACGGTCATACGACCCCAACAGAGGAGTTCGGACACTGACATCTTGCCGCGGATTACTCTCCGCGGCCTCGTATTCATTTGTAATGTCGGAGGGTGCTGACGAGGAAGCGGAGCTGGATGCTAGAGGGGGACGAAATACATCGTAGATCCTGTCGCGCAGCGCACGGCCTCGATCTGGCTGAGAGGGTCTAACGCCGGACATGTTGAAGACGAGCGGCGACAATGCAGTCCGTCATACGATGCCAGCCAATGCAAATCGATTATGCTCCGAAGTCGACCAAACGCATACGGCGTGGAATTGGCCTCAAGAGCCTTGTAGAGGAAAGCTATGAATAAGGATAATTCGTTGGAGTATGATGCCCCGCCACTGTCTACACCGACTCGGGTCAGAAAGGACTACCTAAGGGAAGCGGGCAAGGAGGGCATACAATGCATGGCTTTTGGCGATGACGAAAATCTGGAGTGGAATATAAGGCCTCCAGAGACAGGGGTGTGAATAGGTCCTGGTCACACGCACCAGACCAGCAACGCTCCTTCGATACTACCATCGAGAAGCGTAAATCAAGTAGTCGAGCAGACGGGCTGCGAATTGCCTTGGTAAGGTATGGGGCCCGATAACGATTTGGGGCAAGCTTCATACGGGCCTAGTACCTAGTGTCTAGTGTCTACCTATAATAGCTCCGGGGCCAACCATATTCTGCCGAGGCGGTCACACACTTTCACGTGACCTGGACCAAAGCCCAAAGTGGGTTTTGAGCCGCCACAAAGCGATTTGAAGGAATTGTGCTGCGACCCCAAAAGGACAGTCCCTTCACCTTCACGCAGTATTTCCCCGCAGAATCTTAGCAAGCATCGCCTAGCCGCGAAACCACCTACTTCTCTAGGAGATACTCATTTTTCCGCTCTCGTCGTCTACGCAGCCTCCCGGGAATAGGCGCAAGCAACCCCGCCAAAATGTCGTTAACGAATTGTCGGTTTTACGAGGAGAAATATCCGGAAGTGGATAGCTATGTTATGGTCAACGTGAAGCAGGTTCGGAAACTTCGTTCAGCGCCATCATATTTGGACGGGAGATTGACTCATGTTTCCCAAATTTTCGCAGATCGCCGAGATGGGCGCCTACGTCAAGCTTCTCGAATACGATAACATCGATGGAATGATCCTTCTGTCCGAACTTTCGCGAAGACGTATCCGTAGTATCCAGAAGCTTATCCGCATTGGCCGCAATGAGGTTGTGATCGTGCTTCGTGTGGACAAGGAGAAGGGTATGTCTAACCCGGGCGGTTAGTGTGATAGCGATGTTGATGTATGTGTTCCACTAGGCTATATCGATCTTTCGAAGCGACGAGTTTCTCCGGAAGATGTCATCAAGTGTGAGGAGAGGTACAACAAGAGCAAGGCGGTGCATTCGATCTTGCGGCATGTCGCCGAGGCCACCCAGACTCCTCTTGAGGCCCTATACCAACAGATCGCCTGGCCTCTGAACCGGAAATTCGGCCACTCTCACGATGCGTTCAAGATCTCCATCACGTAAGGCTGCCCCTAGCGCTTTGGGGAAGTCTCCCGCAAATGACTCATACTTTCTGCCTTAGGAACCCCGATGTTTGGGCCGACGTCGAATTCCCCAGCGAAGCAGTGAAGCGTGAACTGACCCAGTACATCGGAAAGCGACTCACACCTCACCCTACGAAAGTGCGTGCTGATGTCGAAGTTACTTGCTTCGGCTATGACGGTATCGATGCGGTCAAGAACGCCCTGCGCACTGCGGAAGCCCAGAACACCCCTGAGAACCAAATCACTGTCAAGCTGGTCGCGCCTCCGTTGTACGTCTTGACTAGCCAGTGTCTGGACAAGAATTACGGCATCAAGATGCTCGAAGAGGCTATTCAACGGATCGAGACCACGATCAAGGAATCGGGTGGTGGCTGCACTATTAAGATGGCTCCTAAGGCTGTTACGGAGCACGATGACGCTGCTCTTCAGGAGCTCATGGAGAAGCGTGAGCGCGAAAACATGGAGGTCAGCGGTGATGAGAGCATGTCTGACAGTGACGGTGGCGTTCCGGAATAAATGCGATCCGGTACGAATCGAGCATTGAGCACTATGTCTGGTCTACGTTGCGTAAGACGGAGTGAATCTCAACTGCACGCAACCCCCAGGCGGCGTGTCGAGTTGGGGATAATCCGGGGTTGTTTGCGGCGCAGAACGGTAGAGGCACAAAAGTTCACTAGAAAGGGATTGAACATGACACGATTTACGAGAACAGGGAATGGTTTGATGCTGGACGGCGGGATTTGGATCAACAGCATTCTCGGAGGCCAACCTACTTTGACTGGAAAGGGGCGTTCCATCTGCACGAGGATTATGTGTATTCTTGATGCGTGTGGATACGGTACGATTTCCAGGCTCTGATTACTGGCTTGGGTTCTCTTTTATCCTATCCTTAACCTATGGTCTGATGTACATAAGCTTCTTTGATCTGTATGATCTACCGCCGGTGGACAGGTATAGACATCAATTGCTATCCAAGCTTTCAAGCGTGCAGAATAATAAATTCCAGGAGCGTCCTCCGATATTCCAAACTTGTACTAGTAGCGAACCTTGGGTTGAAAGAGACAAAAAGTGGCTGGGCTGAGGTGCAGTGGGGGGCGGGGCAGCGCTGTTTAGGTGGTAAGGTAGGTAGTATAAGCTGCACCTCGACCGGGTTCGCAATCCTCCCTTTCTTTTTATTCTCGCGATATCTTGCTCCCCACGGTAATTTCAATAATCATCGTGTGGGCAACATGGGCTGGCGCGATATTTTCTCCTCCGATGCGGCGCAGTTCCGCCAACGCACAGACCGAAATCGATGTACGTCAACTAAGTCAGCATTGGAATTCCATCAGCTAACGCAGTGCCAGTGCTACCTACTCACACCGGTGATGAGATTCCAGTCGACCATCCCGCCAAGGAAGTAACTAAGCTTGCCTTGCGATTGAAATATCAGATTGAACAGGTCATACCATGTGAACTGGATGAGGAGGCCATCACCAGTCCCAACAGTCGAATCATCACGCCAGATGTAGTCCAGACTACCATGCAAGCTGGAGGTGATGACTTCCGTGCTTGTGTACCGTTCTGCTTACTCGTTTGCTTGAAGTGGTTTAAGCAGCAAGCGTTGCAAGAACTCTGGGATGCCGAGGTGCATGAGCTTCGAGCGACCGCCTGTGAGGTCATAGCGAAGCGAATGTATTTTGTTCTCTGCTGCAAAACTTATTTCGAATGACGTTGCTGACGATGAGCAGCATCGAAGGCGAGAAGGACCAAGACTATCTCCTCGTCCATGTTCTCCTCAAGCGGTATTCGATTTTCATTGACGGAGAGGACTGTGCCCCGGCAAACGTCATTGAACGAGCTGTTGACCTACATGCCTTGAGGGTGATCGGGTCCGCCGGATACCAGAAGTGTATCAAGTATCTCTGGAATGGCTGGATGTGCCAGCAGGAGGGAAACCCAACCAGCTTTGTTGCCTATCACGATAGAGACAGCACTGAGTTTGCGGTTCACTTCCATCCGGATCGGATGAGAGCTCCTATTTATCAGAGCTTCTGCCAGATCCTATCCTCACTCGTGTACCTCGCTCTGTACACCCAAGTCATCAATACTGTCAACCCCACGGGCGATTTGGACGTGATCGAGTCGATCCTCTATATTATCACACTTGCTTTCATCTGCGACGAGGTGACCAAATTGTGGAAGATAGGACGAAATTACTTTGACTTCTGGAATGCTTTCAACTCGACCCTTTACTGTATTCTTGCCGTCTCGTTCTTCCTAAGGGTGGCTGCTCTGACGCACTCTGCATCTTCCGATGACGAACAGAGGCAGGATCTGAACAAACTAAGCTACAACTTCCTGGCCTTTGCTGGGCCTATGTTTTGGATGCGCATGATGCTCTACCTCGACACTTTCAGATTCTTTGGTGCCATGTTTGTTATCCTGCGTGTGATGATGAAAGAGAGTTTGATATTCTTCGCCCTGCTTTTTGTGGTTCTGGTTGGCTTCTTCCAGGCATTCACCGGAATGGCCCAGGTCGACGACAGCGCTCTCGCCACGAAAAATATCGTCATTGGGATGGCCAACAGTGTCATGCAGAGCCCGGAATTTGGAATGTTTGAGGACTTTGCGTTTCCGTTTGGCATCATCCTCTACTACTTCTACACTTTTATCATCCTGACCAGTAAGTCTCCTTCACTTGTATGAGACCATATCTGACTGTGCTAGTTCTCTTGAATATTCTTATTGCTCTCTACAACAGCGCCTACGAGGCCATTTCCGGTAACGCTACGGACGAGTACATGGCAATTTTTGCGCAGAAGACGATGCAATTTGTCCGTGCGCCGGATGAGAACGTTTTCGTACCACGTCAGTCCCTCTCAACTCAAAGGAAAGAGCCTCCTTCTAACCGATCATAGCGTTCAATCTTATTGAGATACTATTTCTGGTCCTCCCCTTTGAATGGTGGCTGTCCAAAGAACACTACGCCAGACTGAACGACATCGTGATGGGCATCATATACTCACCCCTTCTCCTCGTTATTGGATTCCTCGAGGTCCGGGAAGCGCGCCGCATCAGGCGCAACCGCCGTCGTGGCGAGGAAGACGATGATGAGGTTGAGGAGTGGGAACAAACGGCTGAACAAGTTGATTTCGAAGTCGACGATACCTGGAGACAGACGGTTCGCGAGACGTCTCCTAACGTGCACATGGACCAGTGCAGCCTTGAGGTAGCCCAGTTAAGGGAGCAGGTGCAGGCCTTGACTGAAGTGGTCAGACGGTTGACGGAAGATAAGATGAGCGCTACTAGTTTTGCTCACGCGGAGTCGAGCTCTGTTGCTGCTGACTGAGTATTGGGATTTGGCTAGTGCGTGAATTGTTTGCTGCTTTTGTTGCCTGGGTTTTCCGGCATGTTCTCGCAATGATTGTCCGTATAGTAAGTTGTATATGGTAGCTGGCGACGATTTTCTTCTTGATGATTTTTGAATCTGCGGTCCGTCCATTGATTGCCTCTCCAGTATCAAATCCACTTGCCCAGCTAGTCCTATTTATCTACTAACGTGAAATGTTCCTTTAGACAATCCCAAGAGCCTTGGGATAAAACTACGATAAGGGACAACTATAAAAGATCAACACCGGTCCATTCCAATGATACCCTAATTGAACACCCTGACCCTTATACTTACACATTATACATGCACTGCACCACCATCCCAACCCAACTAACCCAATTCCATCAAGGTCGAAATCACAGACTCACTCACCCACTCATTCAAAAATAACTGCCCCTTCCAGCAGGAAAAACTTATCCAACAACGACCCCCTCAGACACCACCCAGCCTCCTTAACCAACACCATGCCCGTCTCGGTCTCGGTCTCGGTCTCCCTCTCCCTCTCCCTCTCTGCCTTCCTCCTCGACGCTCTAGCCCTCTTTGCCATCTGGCGAATCTTATACCTCACGAGCTCCGCCGCACTGACACAGTCATTCGTCGAGCAGCACACAGGATAAATCCTCTCGAGCACGGGACCCACCGCAACCGACAGCTTGGTTCGAATCTCCTCGCTGTCTTTGGGGGCGTCGGCGATATCGACCTCGACTAGCACCCGGCCGGGGGTCGAGGGGTGGTGGTAGAGGACGTGGTTGTGGATTTTCAGGCCGCTGGTTTTGGTGGATTTGTCGAAGAGGGAGGCGAACGCTCGGAGGTCGAGGGATTGTGAAGGGGATTCGGAGGGGAGCGGGTAGTCGAGGGTGAAGTAGCGGATTTCGCAGGGCTCGCAGCCACAGTGGATGCAGAGCGGTTTGAAGCGCATTTTCCTTTTTTTTTTTTTTT